>OY365812.1:10268202-10556576 GCA_959347315.1 Bimastos eiseni | reverse complement strand
GGTTTCTCAGAAGGCCACTAACACCTTTTCAGTGTGGCATAAATGTCTCGCTGTTGTCTATATCTTCTTCTAGAAAAGTAAGACCTTGCAAAATTATATTGTTGACCGGTCTCTCAATTTCCCCTTTGCATCGTTGTAGAACAATTTTATGCGATCGTGGCATTGTGAGCTCAGGCGACATTCCACATTATAGGTTTTTGATAATGAAGATCTAAATTAAGACCATGATTTTTTTATTGCTTCTTTAAAGTGTATTTAAGAAAATGACGCTAGATTGATTGTCGAATATATTTGTATAAATAATGTCTCATTGGCACGATGCCAAATTTTTTTGACCTGGGTTTGATCGCAGCTTGAGAACCCGCATATATTAATAATGTGTCGTAAAAGGATAGTCATAGCACGCGAACCCCAGTGCAAGATAATCGTTAATGCAACAGATTTTTTTTATAAAATTCAACAAATAAGTGCAAGTCCTTGAATTTTAGACGAAACTGAACACGTTTCTACGTTGTAATTTCAACCATCAAAGTGGTTAATGACCCTGAATTGTAGGGGGTGTAAAACACCGGTCCACGTGCTATTTCTCACCGGCCGACCATGTTTTTCTGGCGAGCGGAAAAGAAATCCACAATTTGCCATAGAGAGAGGAGCCTTGTCAATGATCTGTACAATTTGAGAATAAAAGTCATAATTTCTCATTCTCCACTGCGTTTGAAGTGAAATCAAATTGCTGTGCTAGCAGCATAAAAAATCAGTGCCAAATCTTTATTCCACATCATAGAATTAAGACCATGATTTTTTATTGTTGCATTACAATGTATTTTGGATTACAACCCTCTGACGAATTATTGCGATTATTTCGTTTCGTCGTCCATCACATGATGCTTAAACCACGTGACTCTGGTTTTAAGACATCAATCATTATGAAATAAACAATCCTTATATCTTGTTTATTATTGTGTTTACCATTTTCTTTGAGTTCTGCACTGAGAATTTATGGTGATTGGGGCAGAGAAATGCATTAAATATTTATTAAATACATTAATGTTGGATGATTTTTGTAAAAAGAATATATTATTGATGCCATATACTGAATTGAGTAATTGCTACTACTCGTGACACATGTCATCTAGTACGTCACGGTACGTGTGACTCTGTAATCGACTGATTTGCTTTCTAACGTGAACTGCAGCAGTTGCTGATGAACACGCTTTAACTCACAGCAAGATTACTCGAAAATTATGTAAACTGTTTAATATAACATTTCTGTTCTGCTACGCAATGCACAGCTGCATCATCATTTGTAGACGCTCGACATCTTTCACAAGTTCTGCTTGATTCCTCCCACCCATTGAACTTCAATCAGTTCAATTCAAATCAACCCTTGTTCTAAAGTTCATCGAGATATCATTGGGACGGCGTGGGAATCAGACACAGCCTTTGGAGAATCTGAGTGCAGCAGTGCCAGATTAACTATGGCGCAACTGGCGCACTTGCGCCAGGCCTTCTTTCGGGGGTAAAAATTTTAAAAAACATTGAGAAATCCGATTATCCGATCGAATTTGTTTATATAAGTCACAGTCCGGCTTATTTAAAATGTTTAATTTCTAAAACAAGCATTGCATAAAAAATTTGGTGGCATTATAAAAACAGGCCTTCTACAGTACTACTACTATAATGATGACGTACTAATTAATTGTGTACTGTAATGATGACGTATGACGTAATCAATTTATGCGCGGATCGACCCCATCACCAAATAAAATATAGATATGCGTACGGTACAGACGACACAGTGTATGTTCAATGTAATATTATTATCTACTATTTAGTGTTTATGTAGCTGCTTATTTCTTTTTTTAATTTTAATTTTTAAACAAATAAAATAAGTAGGCCTAAAGAAAATGAAGAAATTTGAGTCCGGTTGGCAGAAACGTCAAAGAAAACGCGAACTTGAAGAGGTAGGCAAACAGCAACGTGGTAGTATTGATACATTTCTGGCAGTAAAACACGAGAAGTGCCGCAATTTATAGATGGTGTCGACTCAGCGTCAGAAGCTGGATGCAGTTCAGGCTTAGGCCGCTCAGCAGTGTCAGCACTAATGCCAACAACAGACACCCTTGATTTCAGCAATGATATCATTGATATGCCTAAATCTGAAACTACCATAGATCTACCATTAAAACAAGAGAATCAATCTGTTGGAAACGTGCCACAAACAGATGCTGCTCTGTGGACTGTAAATGAAGATTTGGTCAGTTATTGGCTGCAGATGGGACCTGAACCATGTCGTAATCAAGATGGCATGTACTCTAAATCCATAAAACAACATGGAAATAAACTAAAATTGAAGAGTACCAAAAGAAAACTAAACGATTCTGCTTTTTTTACGATCACACCAAACGGGGAAAAAATTCTCAGACATTGGCTCTTGTATTCGCCATCAACTGGGCGCTTATTTTGTTTTCTTTGTAAACTTTTTATTTCAAGCAGCGCAAGTGCTCTTGCAAACCAAGGTTTTGATTCATGGGATCATATAAACAGACTTGCACATCATGAGCGATCAAGTGAGCACAGAATGGCACTAACAACTTATGCAACACGTCTGTCAAAAGTACAGGCTCTTGATAAGCATATTGTTCAACAATTTGAAAATGAAAGAAGTTATTGGAGGGAAGTTTTAAGACGGGCTGTATCAACGGTTAAATTTCTTGCCTCACGTGGATTGGCACTTAGAGGATCAACAGAAGTATTTGGAAGTCCTGATAATGTTAATTTTTAAGGCTCTCTTGAATGTCTTGCAGAATATGATCTGTTCATCGCTGCTCATATTAAAAAATATGGAAATTGTGGTCGTGGTACAGCATCTTACTTATCTTCTACAACATACGAAGAATTCATCGCTCTTATGGCTGGAAAGTAATAAAAACAATAACATCTGAAATTCAAGCAGCTAAATATTTTTCATTCAGTGTCGACTCAACACCAGATATTTCTCACACTGATCAGCTAACGTTCACAGTAAGGTATATACAGAGCAATGGTGAACCAGTTGAACGATTTTTTAAAATTTGTTCCAATTTCATCTCATACTGGTCTTCATATGTTTGAAATCATTTCAAGCACATTTCATGATATTGAAATTAATATGGATGATTGCAGAGGACAAACATATGACAATGCGGCAAATATGTCAGGAAAATATTCTGGAGTTCAAGCACGTGTTCTGGGAATAAACAAAACAGCTCCATACATTCCCTGTATGGCTCACTCGCTAAATTTGTCTGGTACTGCTGCTGCCGAGTCGTGTACAGATGCACAAACATATTTTTCACTTGTTCAAAATTTATACACTTTTTTTCCAGGATCCACTTATAAGGTGGACTGTGTTGAAAAATGCAGTAGAAAATGAAAACACAACTAGGGGACAAAATGCACCAGAAGATAAAAGTCGTGCACGCCTTCCAAAGCGTCTAAGTGACACAAGGTGGTCGGCACGTGCGGATGCACTTCGTAGTTTATCGCTTCACTACGACACATATAAATCCGCACTGCAAACACTGGGAAATGACAAATTGCAGAAAAATGAAACTAGAACAGATGCTGTAAATTTGGATAAAAAATTGGTAAAACGTGAAACTGCCTTCTTAACATCTTTTTGGAGCACCATACTAGAGCGAATAAATGAAACATCTAAACTTCTTCAATCAGAAACAAGAGATCTTGGCACAGCTGTAGCTCTCTTAAAGTCACTGTTGGAATTTCTAACTTCGCAGAGACATAATTTTGAGCAATACAAGGACCAAGCCAATAATTTCTGCAGTAAAACTAAAGACTTTGAAGAAAAACGAGCACGCCGCCCTAAACGTAAAGCTGATGACAGTGATGAACCAGCTGTTGTTTTGACAGGCAAGGAAAAGTTTAAAATTGACACATTTTATGTCATAATTGATGCCATCGTCGCTGATTTGAGCCAAAGAATACAAGCCTATTCAGAAATTGATCGACGTTGTTCGTTTTTATATCGTGATGATAGCAACAGCACTGAAACAACAGAGTCAATAAATTCATTTGTAGAATTTTATACAGCTGATGTAAATAACGAACTTTTCAACGAATGGATACAATGGCGCTCTTTTTTAAAACAACTTCCATCGACAGAAACAGGTACAGCAGTTACTCCACAAAAGATGCTGAATATAATGTACCGCTATAATCTGAAAGACGGCTTTCCAAATGTTTGTATTGCACTACGTATTTACTTAACTTTGCCTGTAAGTAACTGCAGTGGAGAAAGATCATTCAGTCATTTAAAACGCATAAAATCATCTTTGAGGTCAACAATGGGCCAGGACAGATTGGCAAATTTAACTCTTTTGAACATTGAGTCGGAAATCTTGACAGATCTTGACTTTCAAGATATCATTGATTCTCTCTCTACTTTAAAAGCGCGAAGGAAAGACTTTTAAACTCGACGAACATTTTTGAACAGTTGAACTGTAACAAGTAAAATTTAAAAATCTCCTATGATCCTATTACACTGTACAGCTTCATTTTGTGTTCATAAATTATTAAAGTATGTTTTTCTATATAATTAATTTTTTCCCCATTTTTTTTAATAATTTGATTGGATAGAGGGCCTACTTTAGTTTTGTTGCATTGTATTCGCCAGGCCTCTAAAAAGTTAATCCGCACTGGAGTGCAGACATCTGCAACCAGTTGCCTTGAACGTATCACAGCCACCGAATGAGGGCTGGCGACTGATACTGATATTCCTTCATCACAGTGCTTCTTTGTACTCTGCTTACATCAAAGCAGGACAACAATGAAGAACCTAAATTCAGAAAACTTCAGACCATATTCTGTGAGATATAATACCAAGAGGGTACCACATAATGCAGCCCTGTGTCTCTTCTTGACCTAGTCCCATGTACTTCTGACGGTGGCAATTATGCCAGCGTTGTAGATGGGGAAGAGACGGTCATTTTAGATTATGTGTAAATGAATACTATAGTTTATGTACAGACTTCCCATTTAACTGAAGTGCACCATAGAACAACAAAGGTTCATTCAAATTGCGATGTTGCCAGTTCACAGAGTCAGAAGGTAAATATTGTCGCTCTCTATCCATCAAAACATCTCGAATCATTTCAGCTGAGGACAGCTAACACTGTGGGCCGCCTACCGATATGGTCAAGTTATATAAGTGCGCAAACTATTGTATGTTGCAAGTAGATCGATAAAGAGAGGTGACCGATGTTAGAATCCAAGGAAAAACGAAAAATGCGTTTTCTGTAATGGCGCGTTATCTAGAGCGATTTAAATATTGAAACCAACATTTAGTGAAATTACATGGATATCAAATTGGAGAGAGGGATAGAATCCCAGCCGGAGATGCGAGTGGCTATGCCTTCTTTTCTACTCACAGATAAAGTGCATCAGTTTTCGGAGACGGTCTGTGTGGTTGGTCTACGCCAGGCAACTGATGCGAGGAGCTCCAAAGGTCGACGGTTGGTCTGGCTTATGTGGATGTTGGTTGGGATTGGACTGGCATTCTACCAGATCCAGAGCTGCGTTGTGTATTACATCAAGAGTCCTTACACGACGGAGTTTGAGATGGTCAACCCAACGGAGCTTCGTCTTCCTCAGGTGACGCTCTGCAATGAATACATGATGATGAAGTCGAAAGCAGACGAGTTGGGTGAGTGTGGCGTCTCAACGCATCGGCCTTTCGTAAGTGTACAACAAGTGGCTTACGGTGAGTGCACTCTAATGGTTCATGACCCGAGCAGACATCCAAGCACATGTTCAACATGCTCTAAATTTTGTCTCATAGCAGCTCATGTTCACTGACATGAAAAGGAGCGCCTGAGTTGCTACCGGTCTAGTTTAGTCATCGAATGTTACTGGCGATTAATGCGAGATATACATGTAGACTCAAGTTGCAACACAATGCCGTCATATCTAGCGTGTGCTATCTATTTTGAATTGCTGCGTTTTGACAACAAGTTATTTAAATAAACGAAAATACAATACAATTCATCTACTTTCTTCGTCTTTCAGTTATGTTCCAATTCAGTTTCTTTCACACTTCCCCACATATTCACACTGAAATGGTTCTCTTTCAAAGGTTCATTCCCTGTAACTCACTTCTGTGCTTACAAAATATTTTTCAGCAATCTACACGCGTGATTTAGCTTATTTCTCTCAGTAAGATTAGATATTCAAGAGCTTGGTTTTTGTCAATAGTACTAGTCCCTCGTCGCATTAGCAAATACTCCATATATTATTCACCAGTGATGAGGGCTTCGCCACAAGTCCATTACGTGTCCAATAATAATTATTATGTTACACGGTAGGCCTATTCTTTCACTCTACGCGTGCCTTTGTCCCGCTTTCTCTCGATTCCTGCAACCCAGAGCAATGCTGCTTGACTCCCTCAAACACAAAAAATACTTCAAAGGCTGCAATGTCGATGCCAAAGTCAGATTGAGTGAATGCAAGTAGGCACAGGAAGGTAATTTAAAGGCTTCAAATGGTTAAAGATTTGGTCGATTTGATTAAAATCGGGTGCTCGATTTTGAAGAAGATGAGAGAAAATGAGTGTACGATTATATATATAAACATGTTGGCATATAGTATGTGTTAATGCATATCGCGCATGAAAGCATTCTCACATGTAGGCCTAAGACACATGTTGTCAAGAGGCCAATAATGTGGCATGAAGTTGACCTCAGCAGCTAATGTATCAAAGTTGTTTTGATGAAAAGCAACAACCATTACATTGTTTTTGAATTAACAGTCCTTGATTGATTGTAGGTCACATGCACTGCCAGCCAGCTAATAATTAGGTCAGATATACTGACCTGCATTATTTTAATTTAGCGAATACAACAGCTCATATTTGTGATTCATTATACATGTATATATCCTGATACTGATTTTATGAAGGTCACTGATCACTGTGATTACAATAGAAGCTTTTGTGACCGGAGAGACACAGCTGGAAGAGGCCTTGCGGCGTTGCAGCGAGAAATAGGGCTTCCCTCTCACTGCGCGCAGTCTGGACAGCACCCCGAAATACCACTCTGACTATTATGCAAAAGCCGATAGCTGCAGCCTCAGCTCGCTTTTTGCGGTCTGCTGATCGACTTGAATTTTTTTTATAGAACTAGGACTGTCTTGACCCAATACCGGGTGTTTGCTGACTTTGTTGTTGTGGGTCCCTCTACTTGGAATGGCCTATCGCCTCACTAAGGTCACTGATCACTGTGATTCTCTCCTTTGGTGTCTCAATATCTAAGGGTTGTTTTACCGTGGGGTTTCCGAGCATGGGGAGCGCCTATGAATAGGTATTCAGAGACAGGCGCTGTGTAGGCCTAGATCAATAGATATAAGAACTGCTAGCAACTTGGATTACCCCAAGAAGGGACATTTCCCGAACCCGGTACGTGACGTTTTGGCACAGGACGTTTTGGCGCAGATCTCTGATACAATAGTATTGTATATTATGTAATATATAAATATATTATATGGCGATCTACACTTTAGGGCCATAAATTATTCCACATGGCAAATCAGATTAAGTCTCCGAAGCGTGGGTAGTAGAAGAGGCATCAGTGAAAACAATCATGTTTAACTGGAAGCCGGATTAATGGAAAGGATACTGTTAAAACGTCCTGCTCCGTCCCGAACCAGTGTGCAGGTGTTCTGCACGCATAGTATGGCCAATTGTTCGATAGAGTAATTAGCATATATGTTATATTATATAAGATAACAAGTCTATCTAATATCTATGCGCTAAAGAAAACCCGCAATTCTCGATTAAATGTTGTGGTCCTGTATCGGGGAACAAAGTTCCTAAAAATTGCATGATTTGACACTTAACGTTATTTATTACTTCATTAATAAAGAAACCATACGTGAACATTAACTGAATTCCGTATAACTGTCTGGCTCGGGTCTACTACATGATCATCACGTGGTAATTAATAGTTACGTAGTTAAGTTACTTAAGTCAAAGTATCATTCAATGTAGGCCTACTATCTTACTCTTCAAACGCCACCTATTATTTGTTAGTCTATTTAGTGCAATAGTGTTTCTGCCATCGGGACTAGCGGAACTTCGGTCCCTTCGGAGTTTATTCTTCTTTATTGCTAACTGTCAGTTCCCATTAAATTACCACGTTGTTATAAATTTCTGTTGATTACCAGTTCATCATAAAATTGTGTTATGGTGATGGTTAATGGTTTCGGATTCACAACAATCACAGATAGGCTTAACCTTAAATCCAGGCTGATGGCATCGTGTATACATACTTTGCTATCGTTTGTGTCGTATAGCATTAGTCAGACTTTGCTTACTGATATTTTAGGTATTTATGAGTATATGAAAAGCTTCACTATACTTCAAAAGATTTTAGCAGGTGAAGAAACACTCAATACAGCAGATACAGCTGATATGTCGGCTGTAATTTTTGAAAACATGGAAAAACTCGGCGAAGCCACGAAAGACTGGGAGAATGTTTCTGAGCAATTGGCACAGTCAAAAGAAGACGCAATCATATCAGTAAGTCAACCAATCAATAATTATGTCTTATCGGCTGTCATACGGTCCAAATGCATGACACAATACTGTATTTAATTTAACCGATTTATATAGCGCCACTAAGGTTAAAGATTATCTGCTCAAGCGCTCTCTCGACACAGAACCGGCCAAAGGAAATAGGTTATAGCAGAACGTCGCCCTAAGGTTCAAGGCATATTAGACGGAATAGACTCAGTGCCACGGTCCATTCCAGATATCAGGGCCAGCAAAGGAAAAGGCGCCGCACGATAAAAGTCCGCAACCAGGAGAAAAGAAGCTCAGCCAACCTAGAAGAGCGAGCTAAGGGAAAGAGACAATATTAGACAGAGGCCACACCTGCGAGGCAGCGACAAACTAAGGCAGTGATCCGATAAGTGTTCCTGTACAACCTGAATGAAAGTCCTTGGTGGCTGCATAGGGCATTCAATGAGTGTTGACGACAACAGCTTCTCTGCAACGTCTGCTTCGAGCGCTTTTATTTCTCTGGCAAATACATACTGATGTAGAGTTCAGGAAGAATGTCACGTTCTTACGTATTTTGTTCTATTACTAATAAAGCCCTTCTCATTAGGCCTACAAAAAGAGCTGACTTAATTAAGCGCTTGGGCGGGCAATATACAAATCAAATTGCACTGGACACGGGACTATTGAACCTTAAAGGCTGCCGTTTACATCCGGGCTTTTAACGGCAACAAGTTGTTCAGCATACTTGTTGATGTGCGTTGACAATTTGCCTATTGACAATCTGTTGACTCGAATTCGTAACCGTTACATTTTAGACCCATCTATCGCCATGTCAAAAAATTGCCAAACATTGCGCTGATGTCATTGGTATTTTGTGTATTTAACATTGACTTAATTGTACCAAGCTGCTCCACCAGTCGCTTTTAGTATACTCTGGTCATCAAAGTCTTGAACACAAATAATAAATTGCACAGCAACTTCTTGATAATATAAATTCGTCGCTGCGCGATTACATCGGAATTCTTATTTGTTTAGTTCAAATGGGCTGAAGAACATCAAGATATGGAGTCCGTGATTCAGAGTAAAACAGATATGGGCCATTGTTTTGCTATCAGTTCAGGTAGATATAATTACTATTTAAGATATTTGTTCAAACTGATGAAGAAAACACTGATGAAGAAAATTATTAATAGGCATGCGAATAAAGTTTTAATTATTGCAGTCTTTTAGAGAAGCATTGTATAGTCCAGCTGTAAAAAAAACAATCTAACAGTCTTGCCACTTTTAAGTCAGCATTGACTTGATAACCACTTGATAACCCTCTATTACTCTATAGCAAGTTCCACTTGATAACCCTCTATTTCATCGTTTATACTGTACGAATCCATTTCGTTCACAGGCAATTCTTTTTTCTTCAAAGGCTAACTCTATGTAAGAGATTGTGATCGAAACTTTGATTCATTAGTAGCTTAAAATTCTTCTGTATCATTTGCACCGCTGTCAAAGTTTTTTATTTACATATTTTGCAACTGAATGCTATTTGAGATTCGGCGCTATGTAACTCCTTGATTACATTCAGACACATTAAACGAACACACACATAGGTATCGTCATAATCATCATCAATTATCATCATCAATGTTGTAAATGTAGGA
Source organism: Bimastos eiseni (assembly GCA_959347315.1). Taxonomy (NCBI): domain Eukaryota; kingdom Metazoa; phylum Annelida; class Clitellata; order Crassiclitellata; family Lumbricidae; genus Bimastos; species Bimastos eiseni. Next base: position 10,546,367 of record OY365812.1, on the reverse strand, counting down.
TACGTCATTTTCGTCGATCATCACCTTTACAATCATCACCATCGTCATCACTGTCGTCGTCGTCATTGTCCCCTACTTTCGCTATTTTGTTGCCCTATATTAGCCCAAAAGTTGTGTGGGAAAATGCAATGAACTCAATGCATTAAACATATTTCCATGCTATTTGTGTATCTTATCAGTGAATCACGCACTGATTTCGACCTCAGCGGGAATGAAGTATGGACTGAGACTTGAACTGGACGCTCAGCCATCGGAGTATTTCCCTTCAATGCAATACGACACCGAAATGTCCGGCTTCAGGGCAAGTGTTAGCATATCACGCAGCGCTTTAACTAACGAGCATCTCGAATTTCATAATCGTAGTGATGCACTAGGCGACTGTAAGTCTGATGTTTTCCCACTTGCCTTTTCTTCTGCCACTCCCTCTCCCACTAAATTTTCTAATATTACATCTATTATACCCATAGTAGACACCAGATACTGATTGCCTGTTTACACAGATTCTGATCCACGATCCGTTAGAAGTTCCGCGAATGCGTGATGCGGGTTTCACAGCGTCTCCAGGAAATGTTGTTCGAGTGGCAATTTCGCTTGAAAACGTAAGTATATGAACTAACATGATGTGTCTCGCAATCGATGCATGATATGTGCACTCCATGCGTGAAGAAACACTGATGGAAAGCAGCAAATGATTTGGAGAAAATGATCCCTTAACTACAAGATGGTTGGCACCAACAGGAAGTTTCATTGTGGGCAGTGGACAACTGGACATACAGTTTCATGGTATTCAGGTCATTAAAAGAAGTTGAGAAATTAATGTTATTATTGTTGTTTTTAATATTATTATTAGTATTATTATTACCATTATTAACATCATTATTATTATTTCTGCTCCACCTCGCATCTCTTAGTCAACTCAGCTATACAATGAATACACCGACTGTCGCTGGAAAAGTGAAACGGCAAAAGTGAGATGGTTGGACATTCGCCTTTATAAGTAAGCCGAGGCTAAGAAAATGAAATCATCAGCATTTCTTGCTCACAGCGGCCTCTCGGGTTTACTTGAGGAGATGCTCATCTTTGTTTCTATTCTACAAACTGTTGCAATATTACAGATTTCCTATCCGGGACCTCCACACAACAACTGCATCAGCGAACCAGACTACAGAATGGCCAACTGTATCGCAAATTGTGACGATGCCTTTTATGCACAGAAATGCGGATGCAGACCTTACTATGCACAGGGTATGACTAATTTGTTTCACTTCATAAATAAATAATATGTCCAATAATAACTATGATAATAATAATAATAATAATATTATATGTGACATAATAGTAATAATAATAATATTAATAATAATAATAATAATAATAATAATAATAATAATAATAATAATAATAATAATAAAACGGAAAATAATAATAATATAAATGATGATAATAATTTCCAATTCTTTAACTGACACCAACGTAATTTGATTATGTGTCATGTAACCGTATTGTGCTTCAGGAGACACCAGGGTCTGTACATTTCTGGGACAGGACGAGTGTGACTCCGAAATGGTCAATATGAGAAAAGAAGACCCAGCCAGCGCCGCGTGCAGCTGCCCGCAACAGTGCAACAGACGTATCTACAAGCACTTCATCAGTCAATCCAAACTCACTCAAAAATCCATTTTCGCTTGGAACACTACAGACGCGACAGATGCAACGAAGATTGTCTTACAAGTCTACTATCAGCACCTTACTTACATGCAGATCGACTCCGTTCCTGCATATTCTGTATTCATGTTACTGTGCGATGTCGGCGGAGCTCTGTCTCTGCTGCTTGGAGCTACTCTGCTCACCGTGTACGAAGTTGTCGAGTTCATCGTTGAAGTAGCAATAGATTATTTCAACTACAGACTGAGAAACTCTGCCACTGCCCGAAGTGCCGCAAGTACCAGTTAGTACCAGAATACCCAGTCCCAGTCCTTAAGAAAGGAGGAGACCAACGGTTCTGGCAATAATTGGATGTCTTTAAAAACCGATAACTAGCTAACTACATACCGACAAATCTCTTTCAATCGTAGGAATGTTTCTATGGCTGCTTGCACTCTCTTAACTCTTGTTTTGTCCGTTCTTGAGGTTTATAATTTAGCACTTGTAGTAATTATGAGCTGAATATTTATAGGCTATGCTTTAAGTGAAACGGATGGTGTTAATGCCATTTTGCGTCAATACCACATTGGTCGATAGAGAAGCGTATCTATTTATGCATGTGGATAATATTTGTTGCTTTGAGTATAAAACGTTGGCTAAAACGATGTACAATGTGAAGACATGACAGTGCGGTCGTAGAGACTTCGTTTACTAATTAGATAGAAGTAACATTGTTATCAATTTATTTTTCATGTTGAATGATACAGCGTCATCATTGCTATTTTCTAAAATTAACAATTTTTTAATGCATATCGTTTAATAAAAGCCATTGTCCTTGAGCAGTAAAACTTTTTAACGAGGATCGTTGATGAAGTAAGATTACAGAGCTATGTCGGATACAGGACAATTTAAAATTATGCCTTAGTCGAACATATTCTACTCAATCCAGTTAGCATTTTGGCACAAATAGGAGTCGTTTAACTATAATCTCTGGATTTCTTCAGCATACAAACAGCTAAGTAACTGAATATAGTTTAAACTAAGTCAGATAAAATCTATAAATCTCCTGTGGTCTGGTTCTGATACAAGCCGTCAGATTAGCTGGAGCCTTGCGCTGGGCTTTCGAGTGGCGCTGTATAACTTTGGAAAATACGATTTCGTAGCTTAATTATATTTGGATGACAAATTAAATAAGGTGTGGAATAGTATTACTCGCGACTTTTCTTTGGGATTTCATCAGACAGCATAAGAGGTTAGAAAGTTGGCGAAGCGATTATGAGGGTTGAACCTGAGAGTTGGAACAGCTTGAGTGATTACCAAATTTTAAGGACAATTTCACTTGAAACGGAGCTATGTCGGCGAGTGAGAGGAGCTGCTTGATTGAAGAGGGTTGATCGACACGGGCTGAGTGTGAAGTTACTGACAAATATAACGTGTTTAGGAGCATCGGACTCACAGGGTCTTTAAAACAAGTTGCATTGAGAACAGGGTCCATGTTGTGAAGCTAATCAGTTCTAGTGAAAGCGCAAACAAGAGCGTTCTAAGTGGAATCAGTGGATTTAGGCAGCGTCTATGTTAAAGAATAATGAATAACGCGAATCTTTTTTATTTTAATTGATTGTGATTGTGGCCATGGTGGATGTGGTTCTTAGATCCATAGCCTGTGAGAAACTCAAAGAAGGTAAAATACAGGCACATGAAGCAAAGGATGAGTTGTTTTTACCGAAGCCGAGGTTTTGGTCAAACCCACACGTTTTGAAGGCGTACAGGAGAGCTGGAATTATAGGTATGGGTAGAAACGGAATCCGGATGAAGACTTATCAAAGTATCATGAATTTTATGGTCAGGATGGCACATGGTTCAAGTGTTCTTGTCATGACAGTAATTCATTTTTGATGCTTCTTTTCGTTACTGATGCATGCTCTATCAGCTCAGATCAATGCTTCTTTGTTGATGAACGTCTTGACTTCCACACACGACGTTGAACAAGAAAGTCTTTCTCCAGAATAATGGAATAAAGATCGCTCGTCTCGATACTGTCAGGCTAAAAGGAACAGCGAATAGAGGCCACTTTAAAATAGTGGAGTGGGTAGGCCTACGCGTTGCACGTAGGCCTACAGGTCTCTGAATAGCTTATCTCTAAAGGCGCTGTGTAAATCTAAAGGCCCACATACGATACAAAACGATACATGTAACTAGGTATACATGTCTATACACAAAAATCAGAACATAAAGAAATTATCTCTAGCTGATCCTGTAAGAGAAACATCTTTTCAGCACTAATGTATTGTAAGTTGAGGTCGAACGGAACCATAATTATGAAGAAGCATGAAGTTACGATATTGAAAAATGCTCATGGCATGTAAGATGGTAGGCGGAACAACACGTTCAAAATATAAGACTTATTATTCTAATTTATTGGGTCGTTATCTGCGCTTCTTTAAATTGTAAACAGTTTTCATTGAACTCATCAAAAGTAATTTATGCCTTCAGTCTGGGATATTCAATTTTTGATGCGTTCGTCTTTTACTTACAGTGCTTCCAGATTGAGAAATGCTGCTTTCCAAAGAACCAAAGACCGAATCTACAACAATTGACACAATACATGCTAGAATTTGATATCGTGAACAGTCTGGACCCTTCAGTCTTCTTCAGAACCTTTAAAGAAGTTACTACCATTGTGTCCTTGATGAAGTATCTTATCACAAAAGGAACGAATTTCGGTGGAAAAGTTCGATACCATAGAAATTTTGCGTGAGGAAAGATGTTAGAAATGTCAGCCAATGACGATTAAGATTTCTGATAATTATCTCTGGCATTTGACAGGACGATTCGTCGCCGGACAACTGGTCGCGGACAATTGGTCGCAGGACAATTCAGCGCGAACAATTCGACTGAAAAAAGGAAAATTCGGTGCGGACAATTCGTCACGGTAAATTTCAATGTGTCTATAATGTCAATGTCGAGTAGTTAGCTCTCTTCGATTTAATGGATTAAACAATGCACCCATCGTAACGATTTACTACAAGTCGAACAATTTCAGAAAGGATATCTAGAAAAAATTTTTTAGTAACATTTTTTTGACAATGTGTTAGATTAGAGTACTGTGCCTTCAGGATTGTTTGAGCTCTAATTAGAGTGTATATATTCCATTAGAACTTGATATAGACCTAAATATTTTGAAAAACTTGACAGTGTAGTGAATAGCAATTAAAACTAAAATATAAGACTACACTGTAGTCTTATATTTTAATTTTATTATCGCTGTTTATTTGTTTGGTTGCTCAATGAAGCAGTTACCGTTATTTTCAAATTATTGTTGACCGCGACGAATAACACTAGAACCGACATAGCTGTTTAACCAGTAGCCTTGACAGGTTGATGATTTGCACTTTACTGAGAAGGGAGTTGTAGAAGAGTAGTCAAGGATAATAATCATCTTATATTATAAGATTAGATAGATAAGAGTAATCATTTTGAAAATTAGATGTGATTAGATAGAATAAGAATGGACGACAGAAGTATATTACAATGTTACATTACATTACTTTTGTTCAAGCTACAACTCAGATTTAAAGAATAGCTTGGGGCAATGTTGAATAACTTCAGCAAATTTACTTACAAGAGTATATTAGTAAGTAAATCTGTTTGTGTATGCAAATATAGATATGTTCCTTTTATGTAAAATAGAGGTTAAACGACACTTATTAGTGTAGAGTACACTAATCAGAGGTCACCTATGACACTTCTATGCGGTCGCAGAGTAACTCGCGTTATCGGCGGCCAATGATGCGGCCACTTGAGGAACGAATAGAGCCTACAATAAATAACTCTATCATGGGTCAATGACATAGCGGTTATCATTGACCTCGAGCTTGTGGACAGGTCCACCATCGCACCGCCAAGTGGCTGAAATTTTATAATGTTTCCTTCAGCATAAGGAAACGTTGACTCTGTTATAGTCCACCTTTATAATCTCATCACTGGTTCACTCGTGGCTGATTGGTTAGAACGGTCGGCCCGTAACATTCAGTGTGCGCTGAGTGAGCGGGTTCGACCTTCATCTGAGGCGTCAGTCACTTTGTAGGGACCTTGAGCAAGTCCTTTGCGCTCAATTGCTCTGCAGTAAACCACAATTGCGATGTCGAGCCGTGTGTACTGTGCACTTCAGAGCAAAAATATTTTGTAAGAAGGGCAATATCAAATTTCAAAATTTAAGAATAAAAACTGCCACTTACCGCTATACACTGTCATGTCTGCATATTGGTTATCCACGCTAGTTATTGCCACTCCAGCGATGTGTCTTTCTGGGAGTGCCTGCCTGAAAACTGTGTCCAATGATTTCTCCAGTTCATGAGAGCGTATTTTATTGACAAGACATTTGACGTCATCAACCGACGGACAGTGAAAATGGCAGACAACACTGTTTCCGACGGTGACTCCAATTAATCTCAGCTCAACCAGATGCAGTATATAGATGGCATACGACGTCGTTTGGTTGCGAAGTTGGTTGGTAATACTGTCCACGAGTTCTTTTTCCGTATGAGACAATTCCTCGACGCCCTGGAGATTTGCGTGAACCCTCACGATCTCTAGACACAGCAAATACATGTAGATGTCATCTTTGAAAACAGGAACCAACCTTGCGCTTGATGGTGTTCGCAATTTATTTACTGAGAGGTAATAGGTTTGTTACATGCCTAGATGGAAACCTCTAATTATATGTATATATAGATACGTACCGTTACGTGATAGGACAGTGTCTCGCTATATATGTAGATAAACTCTCTATCTCTCTTTGTCTGTCTGTCTGACTGCCTATCTCTCTCTTGCGTAAATTATATTGCCTCAGCTAATCAAGACTTCTACAGAAACTACAAAAGAATAGCGAACAATACTTACTGCCGCCTTCTGCTAATGCTTGGACAATTTGACTCTGGTTCGTTGCGTCGAAGCACCTCATTGTCTTACAGTAATCCCTTATGCTAATTCGTCTCATTATATCGAGCAGAGTCTCGTTTCTCTCGAAACTCGTTGGCTTTGAAGAGATGGCTTCTCTGTGTCTGTTATTGATGACACCCATTTCATACAACTTGTAGACGAGTTCGGTCGAGTCAATCAGATCGATTAAACTGTATCGATTCGAGTCCAGCGCTTGCACGATCCTTTCATAGAGAGGCCACACACCCTCAAAAGTCCTCCTATACTCTGGAAACAAAATAAAATTTAAAAAAACATAACGTCAATAGTCTTTTAAATTATTACATCGCAAATCAAATCTTAAAAAGACATGCATATCGATCATATAATTATTTACAGATATATACAAAATGTAAAATACAGAATACATGCATATATGCATACATACATAGGCCTACATGCCTACATTATACATGCATGCTTAGATACAATTATTCATACATACATTTACATAGATACATGAATGCAAACATACACATATACATATATGCATACAAACACATATATATACGTACATACATATATATGCAAGCATACATAAATACATACATATGCATAAACACAACTATATATACATATGCATGTATACATACATACATACATACATACATACATACATACATACATACATACATACATACATACATACATACATACATACATACATACATACATACATACATACATACATACATACATACATACATACATACATACATACATACATACATACATACATACATACATACATACATACATACATACATACATACATACATACATACATACATACATACATACATACATACATACATACATACATACATACATACATACATACATACATACATACATACATACATACATACATACATACATACATACATACATACATACATAAATACATGCATGCATGTATACACACATACATAGAAAAAATATAGCAATGAACGGAGTAGTAAGCAACGGATAATAAATGTTCTGCGTGAAGGCAAACGTTGAAATAAGATATTTTCAATTGCCTCGAAAATGCGCTATAGAATCTCCTACGCCATAGCCATCACACACTAGACCACAGGTATTGACAAGTCATGCTTCCGTGGATTCAGTCAAAGCATATTGACCTGCTGCAATCACTTTGAGGGGTAATGTAACGGGGAAAATTGCAGCTATAAACTATAAGGTTACGTTTTGGCAACTCTTCTGAAGCCAGATTTGCAGCAGAAGGCTGTGCAATTAAATAATCAGAAGCGGTACAAGATCAAGATAACGGGTTTGATGGCAAGAATTTGTCTCTGGTGTCGGCAGGTATACCGCAAATAAACGACGTAAAGAACAGCTTTAATGTATCATCCTTTTCATAAATGTAACCTATAGCTGCAGTAATTTATACTGCATAATTTTCAGCAAATTACTTCGCCATTAACTCATTCCCTAATTTATTCAATCTCTTTTTAAGTTTGTGGTTCCGTCATTCATTTTCCGTTTGTCATTACTTCAATCATCCAGTCATCTATCCATCCAGTCGTTTATTAATATATTCGTTCGCTCATTCAGCCGGCGCCTTATTTATATGATATATGTACTCGTTCATAACATTGATCAAATAATGCGGCCTGGTATAACCTCCATCGGCCTCCAAGAAGTTGACGATGTGACGCTGGTTCGTGTCTTCCAATGCTGGACTCAATCCATGGTAACAGTTGTTCTCCATGATATAGTCAAGAAGAGTTCCGTTTCTCTCCTGGAAAGGACTTCTGCTCTTGATTATCTGCAGACCCTCATACGAGAGAATCAGAGAACCTTGAAGCTTATCGAGTAGACCATAATCTACATCGATGCGATCTCTTAGGAAATCCCTGTGCTTTTGCAACGGATGCCTTGTATCAGGAGAATCTGGAATTATAAAGACTCATATGCACTGTTAATTAACTGACTGCGATTTGACATTCAGGCATATTAAATGAACATATCTATCTAATTCCTTAATTTAAATGCATCTGCCGTTTTTTTTACCTGGATCTGCAGTCTTCAGCAGCTGAAATCAGCCGAACCCCACCGGATCTGAGATCCCGCGCCTCGGATCTTAGATCCATCACTCAAGAGAGCAGATCAGGCACCTAGATGTGTTTATGTTGCAATAACCGACTATATGTACCTTGTTTGACATATCTGATTTATTTTATTGTGATAAGGTTGATGGATGAATGGCACAGGAATATCAGTACAGGGAGAGATGATTAATAACTTGAGAATTGCTAATGTCATAGACCTACATGTAATAGAGGAGAGCTGTGAAGCATTACAAAGAAATGTCTGCTTTTTGGATAGAGCAGCCAGAGATGCCAGTCTGAATAGAAACTTAGGAAAGACAAAAACACTGGTGTTTGGGAAGGAGACTCTCCTGTGATAGTAGACTGCGTAACCCATTTGTTCACTCGCTAACTTTCTACAGTCTACACTGAGCTTCTAAAACCGTGTAAGTTATAACTATTATAACACTTTTAAAGTGAACTATTAAAGATAAAATATCCTTACATATTCCTTGCGAAGGTTTAGGATTCAATAAAGTAGTGCTTTCGTCTGGTTGTGAAACGTTGTCGTTATTATATGAATCTGTTCAATAAAAATGAAGTGTAAGTCAAAATTTGATCGAATAAAATCTCATCTCATCGTTGATCATTATCCTAATCTCAGTTCATCCACGTACTCATTTCATCTAATCCACGTTTCATTCATCCAAGCTCATATCAATTTTGTATATCTAACATAATTTATCACCATTTCAAAATGTTAGAGGCCTAGTACCATATTATATTATCGTAATTCTCGTAATGAATATTAATTACACTTGCAATGAATGATACAATCCAATACGTACAATTATAAAACGGGTACTGAATTTACATACATGCAATCGGATGTGTCTTGTATGTACCGTATCGATAACATAACAAAGGGACAAACGAGAATTTATAAAACTACGACTAATATATGTTTTATATCAGACGCATTATTATCCTCGAGGTCACACAGCGTTAAATTAGGCGGAAGCTCATCCAAAACCTTCTCGGTCCTCTTCGGCGTGCCTCAAGGATCTATTCTCGGCCCACTCCTATTCATCTTGTACTCATCAAACATCGTCAACATCGCATCGCAGTAGGACATCACCATTCATCTATACGCTGACGTTGCCCAGTTGTTCATAAAGCTTCTTGGAAAAAACCTCGACAACATCAAAGTTAAAATGGCATCATGCGTCCGGGATATTCAATCCTGGTGAGCATCCATGCGCCTGAAATTGAATGCCTCCAAGACTGAACCCATCTGGTTCGAACGGTAAAAAAGCACAATATTGTGGACGACACAATCAAAAATCTCATTATTGATGAAAGCTGCTCCATCATACCCTCCGATGTAGTTCGCGACCTCGGTGTATTTCTGAATAGTAAGCTGAACATGACCCACCACATATCCACCACCGCTACATCATGCTTCTTCCACCCCAGTCGGATTCGACAAGTGAAACGCTTCCTGAATGAAATTGCGTCCGTATCCTCGTCCAGGCTCTCGTCATTTCTCGTCTGGACTATTGCAACTCCATCCTCTCTGGACTTCCTGCATCAACACTACAACCCATAGCCTAATAAAGGTCTTGCTCCTCGAGACCCCATCACACCATCCCTACAACAGCTACACTGGCCCCCCATCCATGCCCGTATTGCCTTCAAGATTTCCCATCTCATGTACCACATTCATAATGAAACCTCCACCTCGTACATGACGTCCATGGTTGCGTCATGCGCTGCCTCAACCTCAAGCGGACTTCGTTCATCTACGCGTGGAGACTTTACCATACCTCGCCCTAACAAGAAGTTTGGGAACCGTGCATTCTCAGTCGCAGGACCCACAGAATGGAATAGTCTCCCAATTACAGTCCGTAAAGACACAATCGTTGCACTTTTCAAGACAAAACTGAAGACCTACGGGTGTACTTATTCTCCCTGATCTATGACTAGGAATGCAGTACAGCGCGCTTTTGTCCAAGTCTTGTCTTGTCAAAGCGCGATATAGAAGCCTAGTTGTATTGTATGGTATTGTAATGTGAATCATGTTGATCGGGTAAACATAGCCTATGGTGGGCACAGACACATCCTGTTGTGGAACTGGGCGTTTTGCGAAATCCGGTAGTCAATTGTCTAGAGCGTTCGCCTTGTAGCACGAGGAGCGTGCAGTAAGTGCTCCAAGCCTCTCTACTGCAGTTACAATGTAAGTAGCCTACACTGGGCAGGTCCTTCGCTTTCATTGAACTCTGCTCACGCCATTACTCAATGCTTAGTCATTGTATAATAGCGCTTAATAAACGCACAACAATAGCATCTTAGTTCGACTCAGTGACTCAGGCTAATATTGGAAAAAGACATGTTGAAAGAAGCGTCAATATTTGCAGATTCCAGACTCTGGCGAAATTTTGGTTGTGAAAGAGTAAAATATGAAAATAATGACCGACTTCGGGATCATTAATATTGCTAATAATGTCAAACGAAAGAAGTCAGTGTTTGAAACTCAGATTATGGTTCACAACTTACTGCAGAAATATAAAAAAAACTATACTGGACCGTGCAGTTGGAGTACACAAGCTGAACCCGAAGACCGAGTGTATGCGCTGTTATGAGTCTTGACTCCTTTTAGTAGTGATATTGATGTTTAGCAATCATTTTCGGGTTAATGACTTGCGAGCAACAACCTCAGTCAGTAAGCCTACTGAGCAAAAATTGTTCCTTCGCTAATATAACATCATATCGCTAATAGTTGTGACGTATTGTGTTCAATATTGCAGGTCTATAGTCTTTAACTAACTGGAACCATAAAGCGGGAATCCGTCCCTACTGCGCCCCTTTTTCTAATGATAGTTTATTATATCTAATTTTTCAAGTATTGTATCTTGTTACTATGACTGATTTTCACTGAAACTGCGTAATTGAGAAATTGTGCTTAATTGGAAGCAATTAATTGAAATGAATTGAATTGAAGTTTACACTCACTATTTTCAACCTTGCAAAAGCACCAACATAGCAGAACGGTGACGAATATCAAAGCGACGACTGTCACAAACACTCCAACCATCGTCATCGTCTTTTCGTCCATATCTCCTCCTGATGATGAAAAGCGGTATCGTCAAAGGACGAATAAAGTAATCATACTTATGATTAATGCAAATAATGTGTGTAGCTTACATGTATAATTCTTATATATATATATGCATATGTATATATATAAGCACATCTCTACGCAGTACTTTAACGGGGAACTAGTACTGCGCTGTATTAGGGGGCATGATGCCATACATAAGTCAATGCATGAGTGTACAGTACATGATTGATACAATAAGTCTGATGCATAAATAATTAGTACACATTGTGTAGGCTTATAAGACTTATTCGTTAAATGCTCTGTGTATCAAATGATCGAGACCTGGGAGGTTGCATCCGGTCCGTTATCAGATCATCGAAATAACAGTGAGTGTTTTCGAATTTGTTGCAAATATTCTCCCAGAATAATACACCGTAATGCAGAATATTTAGCATAATGAATGGACGAATAGAACATAGAATGGGTCGATGGGTTAATGGATGAATGGACGGAAAGAACATAGAATGGGTCGATGGGTTAATGGATGAATGGACGGAAAGAAAAACGGAGGAGGGAAGGACGAACGAACGAACGAATGAACTAATAAATAAATGAATGATAGAACGCACAGATAAAAATGGACGTTCAGAAGGGTCGAATAATGGGTAGGAGGGTAGTGAGATACATAGATGTATGGACAGTAGGCACGAAGAACAGAAGGGTTCGAAATATCCTCTAGCTCAGTAAAGTTGACCCATCTTTCCATCCCTAGGTTGCGATGGTAAAATGAACAGCAGTAGAACGGATCTCCATGCAGTTATGAAATCGACTCCTGTACGTTTAACTTCTATTTCATGTGAAGGAACTAACTTCCTAGTACCTCAAGTAATCGTTATGCAATAATTATAGTCAAACATATATGTATATGTTTATATATAAATTTTTCTGGAACAGCCTTCCAGAAAAATTTAAGAACCTACCAAATGTTTGTATATTTAAAATAAATATCCGTGAGCATATTACTTTGACTTCGTTGGATTAAATACATACCGCATAACACTGACCCGCGTATGACTCTGATGTAACCATGATCATTATCAACATAACCATCAGTAACGTGAAGATTGTAAAGGCAGGCATTACAAACGTGTAAATTCAAATCGAACAATGCTGCTTATAGCTAATAATAAATTATGCTGCGTTTTTTCCTTTTTAGTATTATTTAAGTGTCGACCTCTGACCATCACAACTGTTGCCTCTCGATATGTGGGTGGCCCACCTACAGGACCTCGGTCCTTCTCGGGTCTTATCCTCCCTGTTGAACCTTACATGTCGTATCAATTTATTATCAACTTTGTCATAATGTAAATGCCGAGGTCAATAAAAACAATTTGTTTGTTTATATATATATATGTTCATATATATATGTTTATATATATGGGCATGTGTCGCGGGTTTCACTCTCGCCAACTTCTTCTTCTAGATAAAGAGAGTACCGCCGGTTCTTTCCTCAATCACCAAGCTCAGCAACACGACACACTAGATGGTTTTAATATGTATATTTAATGATATATATACACACCACTCATCCTATCTACACTTACTGGAGTTATTAGTGTCCTTTTAGAAAGGTTTCCTTGGTTTACATTGGAGACGGGATTCCCAATTACGTTGATTACCCTTATCGTCAGAACGACCTAGCGTCTCCCCCAGTTCCGAAACAAGTCCCTGTTCCTTCCCTTGCAACACTATAAGAATCCTTCTAGAGGCGATTTCCTTCGCCATCCCAAACGCAAAGCTCGTATCTCTATTGGACGACAAATCACCTGCTGAAACTATTCCTAAACCGAGTTGGTCGGACCTTGATGTCCCTAGCATAACGTCATTCACTAGGGGCGCACAGTTAATGTTTGACTAGCGGTTGTCATGGCTGGGCCTTGTTAGGTGTCATATACAGGCAATAGGTTCCAGGGATTGCGTTACATCATTTTAGTTATACCGCCTAATTGGTTTGCGCCGTTCGTATCGGAATTGTCCCTTATTCTTGATTAGTGTCAACCAGCCGGTGCAGACCAAATCTTCAGCTGGTTCATGAATTTCTGGTCCGTGGGCGCAGAGATGGTAGGGGTAGGCGACTCTAACGTCTGCCTCGAGGTGTCAGGTTTCGTTGCTTGACACTCCGTTGCTATTTGCATATTTCTCGTCGTCTGTATTGAGACCGTCTGCCTCCGGCGAAACCCATTGAGGTCTCCATTCTCAGGTTTCAGGTAGACAACTTCATACGTAGTCCTCCCACGCCTCTGCCGTCGGTCGATGACTTTTATATAGCGCCATCGTCCAGAGTTTCACACGTGAAAGCATGGAAAAGGAAAAGTCATAAGGCGTATCCGAAACTGGCAAAAGGTGAGGGTTCGTAATTCCATGAGCAGCGACTGGGGAGGACAGCTTCATGCCAATATAGACATGCTCTTCGACTGGGCTTTGGCAGAGCGCACGCGCGGAACAACAACAAGGTCACGAGAGGAAGATCGCTATAGAAGGCCTTGCAGGTAAAGAATATACTGTTGTTTATCAGTTTTAATAAACGAATAGAATTGTTATGAAAAATTAGACCAACGTAGTGCGCGTGCAATCAAGATCGACGTGGAGCATATACCTAAAAAATATGCATAGGTTAAAATTTAAGTGAGCAAAGGTGTACAAATGAATGTCAATGAACAAAATCCAGTTGTTGATGTAATTGCAATCATATAAATGTTTCATCTGGTGACCGGACAATTCAGCGCCGGACAGTTCGGCGCGGACAATTCTGCGCCGGGACAATTCAGCGACGGACAATTCGGCGCAGGATGAGTTTGTAAGTGTATTTAGGCCAGATATCAGAATGTAGTAACTGACATTTTTAAAGTATTAATATCAAAATAAATTATAAGTTCTGCTTAGTAGAGTCCTGGATGTGTTTGACGTCCATCATCATTAATAATTAATAATTATACGTTGGGCGCTGTAGGCTCCACAGCAGCTAAACGCTAGCGAGAACATAGCGATGCGGCATGAGAGACGAAACTACAGATTAAATGTATGTCCAAGATAAGACAATGGTTCCCACTAAGCATACATCTAGCTTAATCTAGTCCAACTTAAATAATCCCTCGCGTTTACAGCGTTTTTCGGTACAACGTAACACCCCCCACTCCCAATCTGAAAGTAGTACCGCCTATAGAATAAATTTCAATCGTATTGACATCCCGAAGTTTCCTATTAACCATAATGGCCCCATTTCAGGCATATTGCGCAATGCACTATTGCAGAAATGTTCAAGCGCACAGAGAAAATGAACCTCGTATAAAAAATGGCGGACACTAAATGAGAAGACATCACAATGATGTGGTGGCATTTCGCAAAGGCGCCACAATCCTTGATTACCTATTAATCAAGGATCTCGACGTGATCAATCGGACGATGAAGGCGCCTTTGGACCAGGGCAGAGGAGGCGAACCTTCACTCACTCAATCTCAAACTGTGCACGCACAGCACGGCTATGAGTCAAAGACCGAGATGATTAATACGATTATACGAACAGTGCAACCAGCAAGGTTGAAAATATGGCCCGCCACTGATGACGACTACGATGATGGCGATGACGATAATGATGATGGTGATTATGATCATGATGATCATCGTGCTCAAACTTACCTTTCTACATCAGACTTCGTGATGAAATTAATTTCGACTATTTCTCATTCCACTACTTCGAAGAGTTATCGGCAACTTTCGGGAGAAATCAATTTTCGACTAGTGTATCCAGAGCACAGCAGAGACACGCCTGTGTTACTACCCTTGTACAAGAACGTTCCCACTACCTATATGCTAAGTTGCCCCGAACAGTTCACTTGGATGGGCGTGCACTCAGTTTTCAACGTTCACCATTACGCGGTTGGCTAACGAAATACGCGTGAAACTACACAGCTAAATTTAGACGCAGTGAACATCTATGTGGAAAACCCCAGAAATTTTCTGGTTATATCCTATTCCTAAAACGTGTCATGCAGACAAAAGAATTTGGGATATAGTTTGACCTGAACGATAATTATTATCACAGAGATTGAGTCGTGATCGGTATCGCAATATACGTCTAAACACATGTAGCTTCAGCATATGGAAGTCTATGCAACTTTAATACAAGAAATCCTGTGGTTGCAAATATAAATTTCGGAACAGACGATCTTTACATTTCATCATAACTGGGCCTAGGCAGTGTCAATTTTGGGATTTTCGACGTGAGGCTGCCATTCTGTGACACGCAAGCAGAAATCAATAATTATTTGCTTCTCTGTGGGAGAATGGAGAAGCATAAAGTTTATGTTGTTTCAAGTTATTGTTATCAAACATTTATCATAAACGTAATGATTCTTCCAGAGCTTTTCATCTCGTGGAATGCATAATAAGTGTCATAACTGTACTTTGTCCATTTTTCTTCGTTGTACTACTATAGTCTTAAATATTTTTACTTATAATTACCTTTTTGATAATTATACGAAAATTTGCAAATAACATTCAGGACATCTGGCTTTTCGGGTGGATCCAGAGCTTTGCGACATCATATTTGAGAGGGTTATGTCTTTTATGAAGACGTGTGACGAGGGGATCAAAATTCGTTCAAAATGCGTGACGTCATATATGGGTGGCCGTCTTGATGGTGAATCAACACGTGCCATTTGTCACACTACCATAAATCTCTGCATATACGCATATCTAGCTAGTACTACTTGTACCAATTTCTTTATTTCTAGTAACAGTTATTACAAATCACACACTTGGGTGACATACACGACGATCCTGAAGAGGGCGAAGATGTTCGTGCGACTGTAAAATTCGATCCAGTGTTCATGTCCCTCGTATTTCTTCGCGTTAAAATACACCATCTCCCATTTGATATATGGGAAGCCGTAGTACACAAGAACAGGTGCGACGAAAATTCGACTGTTTAGGATTAGGTATGCAACGATTGTGTAGACTAGAGCCATTAAACTTATGCCAGACCAATTCTCTAGAAACTATACACGCCCAGATGAAGACGCCGCAGACTCAAAGCCTATGAGAAAGA
Source organism: Bimastos eiseni (assembly GCA_959347315.1). Classification (NCBI taxonomy): domain Eukaryota; kingdom Metazoa; phylum Annelida; class Clitellata; order Crassiclitellata; family Lumbricidae; genus Bimastos; species Bimastos eiseni. The sequence goes on along the minus strand of OY365812.1, from coordinate 10,529,503 downwards.
AAACATTCGTCGGTAAAAGATGCATAACTCAATCATGTTCCATCCGCACAACTCACCCTACTTGCTAGTTCTATAGGTGATGACATTTCTGTTGGGTTGGTGGCAAATAGCTTGCCTAGAACACGACAACCTTTATAATAGAAATATTACAATGGATGAATGAAGAAACGAATACATTGAATGAATGAATGAGTGAATGCTAAGTACATGTAATCGCTGTCATCATTTCGACTAAGTGGTAGTGTATCTCGGTCAATTACTTCATTGAAAAATGAACAGGGTTTTACACAGATTTTATACAAGCTAGAGTTTTACACAGATTTAGACTAAACGAATTCATACAGAATCTATTAACATTTTCTTTTTTATTTCCCCCTAACATTTACAATGTAACCTGATGCGGTTGGTCATCAAGATGTTCAATAAACGAAGAGACTACTACTACTAATCTTTATAGGGCCGCTAAAGAAATCATGTACCGTAGACCATTTATATCTTGGCTAGAGTGCGCACAATACTGAACTGGTTTAAAGACGCAAATGCTTTCCTATTCTCATCAAGGAGCAATGCGTTCGTTTAAATTCATCACTACCTCAAAGTAGCCTAAACCTTTAAAGACACGCACATATATACACATATGCACACATACATAAATGCACGCGTGTATGTAATTATGCAAAATGAATGTTGACACCCTTGTCTACATCTAACGTTGAGGGGTGAATTTCTACACAAATGCAGATTTCCTCGGAACAACGTGTTGACATGAGCTTGTGTCTGCAACAGTAGCTGTTGCAAAAATATTCAGTGAACAGACGTTTAACAACGCTTATTTATTCTTTAAAAGAGGCATGAAATCGTTGTCAAAAAATAGTTTTAAGCAGTGGCGTAGGCAAAGGAGGGCTCTGCCGGTTAAACTCTCCCGGCAATGTTGCAAATTTTCACTAGCAACTTAGGCCTACAAAAACTGATAACTTTAAACACGTGTGTGCCACGAGATGGGTTGAACGACATAACTCTGTGTCAGCATTTAATGATTTATATGATGCAATCTTCCATGGGTTGCTGGAAATTTCAGAGTGGCGTACTGTGAAACTTCTTCGTTTGCGAATTGGTCATATAGGACTACATAGTTTCATGATCTTTATAGAACAGTTACTACGGTTGCAGACAAATATGAATTTCATCGTCAAGGCCTAGACTGGCTTCAAGACAAACCAAATGATGCTATATATGTCCCTGCAATATTGTATGACGAGTATAGCAGAATTGCAGAATTGAAATTGGCATCCCATTTTTAATGCCTTTCTCTCTCAACTTCGATCAATACTTTTAAACACAAAACCATTCTTTAAGATTTCCAGTACTTGATACGAAATGATCTACAGTCACTTCAAACGAACAATTTATAGATTTTGCTGATCTTGTGGCATTTTACACTGATGATTTCGATGGAAATTTGGATGCATTAGTGGCGGAACTAAGGCTGTGGTGCCGTCATCTTTCATGCCAATAAAAGGGTAGTCGGCCAAAATTGCTTTGGATGCAATGCCCTTGTGTCATTCAACAGTCCATCCAAATATTATTACTAAGTTGCTGCAAATCTGAGCAACATTGTTTGTACCACCTGTACCAGTAAGCGCTCTTTCTCCACACTTCGCCGTTTTAAAACATATCTCAGCAATTCGATAATCGAAACTAGGTTGAATGGACTAGATCTTTTACATGCTCACTTTGAAATGACCCCAACAACCAAGGAAATGCTCAATGATCTGCTACAGAAGAAACGAAGATTAGATTGATTTCGCTCTGTGAGGTAGTCAGCCAAGAAAATTAATACTAATATTCATTATGATTAAACAATGAATAAATAAGGTAATGACATGAAAACTTAACTCTTACTGATGACCAGAATGAGTATGGGCCTATATCTCTATGCTATTAAGGAAGTAATACAATATTATGATACTGACTTGAATAGGCAGAATCTGCCAGAACTATTTTATAATCATACCCAGTGCTTTTTTCTAGAAAACATGTGTCGAAACGCATCTGTATTGTCGAAAGAAACGATGCCAAAATTAGCTTCCAAAAAATCATAAATTTTAGAATGAAAAAATTGAAACTGTGAAGTTTTATATAAAATTACATAGTTTTTGCACAATTACTAGTTTTTATTTTTAGTAATCGACATGAAAGGTGCAGGAATACCGTCCCAGCGCGATCCGCCAGAAAAACGCACTTATCATACATAATTTATATCATAAGTATGCCCCTATCTTTGTAATTTGTGAGTACAGCTTCTAATTAAACAGAATTTTATCATCACACCCAGTCTCTACTTAAGCATGATTCTTTTTATCAATCCAGCTTTCATTTAAACAGAATTCTCTTCATAACACCCAATTTCCATTTAAACGTGAAAAATCCATTGCGATATGCATAACGTGCATGACAACAATTAATTATGCTATTTAGTTTCTGGAACAAATTTTTGAACTAATTACACAGATAGAAGAATTACTCCATCGGCCGCAAAGTATTTTCTCCGTGTAGGCCTATTTCGTGACTGAAGATACGGTTGCAGAAAAAAAACACAAATAACAAATAAGTAGTTGTGCGCTCCCTCACTTCTGCCAACCGTTTAGCCATGTCTGATGTAATTTTTCATCAGGCTGAATATCACCACATCAGCTATTTCGCATTAATTGTTACAATTCGTGCCGACACACATTTAAACTAGATTCAGATGAGGCGAATTTGCAACGCAGGGTTTGCTATTGTTTTCGTAACTGTGATTGCTCACAGTTTTATTCTGCATAGGTCTATGAAGCTCCGCCTCTGGTCTTCGCCTTCTTCCAGATTGCATTTACGACACCCGCATGTTTTTGTGTATTTCTATAATCGATAATCTTTGTGAAAATAAATGCAATAAAAAGTCTTGGCATAACTAGGACTACGTAACGTCGAAAATGGCTTTAGAAAATTTCAGTCAATCGAAATCCGTTCCTATAGACTGTTTTCTACTGTACTTAGCATTTATAAATAAGGCAAAACAGAATAAATAAAAAATACAAGCGGAACGCATTAACTGCAAAGAAATTCAGAACTGTCACAATTATTTAACAAATTAACATTACAATATTAAATTTTATTTTATACTTTCGGCAGAACATTAACAAAATATTAAATGCGTGTTTATTATTATGAAGCGCGTGAACATAACCGTCATAATCAAAAAGCATTTCGCTGTCTCCGTGCTGTTCTATCACTGAGAGCGTAATGTTCGCTACCTACAGTCAGTAGGTCTACTGTAGTACTAAATTGTAAAAAATATTATTCCCAACAATAATGTAGATCGTACCAACTAACGTATATGTAATTTGCATTTTACTCCAGAAATTTTTTCTTGGTTTGTGACTTTGTGTTTGTAATATTGATATTTTGCGGCCTTTTCAACAATAATGTTTTTTTTATAAATAAGGCCTCACTTTTTTAAGCTGATCTCCCTTGGCTCCACTCTAGCTGCGCATCTGGTGGCCGGTGGGCCCTATTATGTGGAACGGCCTCTCTCTCTGGAGTTACGCCTTTTCCCTAAATCCCTGAGTATGTTTTATATGGCCATCTGAAAACTTACCTTGTTGTACGGGCTGGAGTTGCGAGTAAAGATTTCAATTCCGGAATTTCAGACTTCCGGAAATTCCGGTGTTTCATAAATACCGAAATTCTGGAATTTTTCAAGCACGAAATCCGGAATTTCGGAAGTTGAATTATGGGTTTAAATGGCAGTTATTACCATTTTTACTATCATTATTGTGATGCCTTCGACGCTTCTTCCATGTGTAGTTTGGTATTATACTAGTTAAGAAGACATAAAACTAGTATTTGAATTTGTTAGGAATTTGTTGGAAATTGACAGGAAGAGTTGGTCAATACGTTCATAATGAGAATTCCGGAATTCCGCTGTAATTCCGGAATTATGCCGAAAAATCCTGAAATTCTGGATAAATGATTATGCAATCTCTAGTTGCGAGCGCTTTTGAGTGGCTACCTTGAAAGATCGCTAAATAAAGTCTCTAATGAATGAATGAATAAATAAATAAATAAATATTTGCATGGAGAAAATTGTAGTGCTTGCGGTTAGGGTCAGCTATTCACCATCAAGTGCTGTAACCAACCCTAGGCAGCAAGCATATCAGTTTGAAAGAAGCCAGGTTTTAAAATCATCACCGACCTTAATCATTTGATAAGGTCTGACGCTGAGGGCATCGCGTCGATTGATCCCGCGTCAGTTAATCCCCGGGTTTATGGTCTTGCAGCTAGATCTGCGAGACGCGTTCGACATCTAACTGCAAAATTTGCGACCAAGGTAAAAAGAAATTAGAGTTCGGAAAAAGAAACGTTTGCCTAATCATGCGTCACCAAATGAACCTGTGGTAAATCAAGAAGAAAAGTGTCGTTGCTGTTTTGGATGCAACTCTCCAGTCTTTGGCAGGACTGTTTAATCAGCTGGATGATCACAATTCTATAGTTTTGGATTTGTTTTTGACACTAGGCCTAATAGTCTTTCAAAGGAACCGCAAGAGAATTTGCTGAAAAATGCCAGAATTGTTAAAAAATACTAAGACTGCAAAGATAGGTTATTGATGCTCTGAGACTCTGTAATGAACTTATCTGCATTTCCTATCGGATGGATGAGGAAGAGGAAGAAACAAATAGTCCATATAAACTCTTGTAGTAGGTCATAAATGTATCTTATAAAAAAATCATCTGCGAACGACGGTGACACAGAATCTCTTGGTTAATCTGTCAATCCTGCCCATATAAAAAAACGCAGCAGAACAATCTATTACTTATTATTACCTCACCTTGTTTGATCATTAATTTTCAGAAGCAAAGCAAGACTGGTAAAATTTTTTAAACAGTGCATAGGCCTATAATATAAGTGCCTGCATACGGAACTTTGAATAATTTTCTTAATATCCTCCTTGGTAGTGAGATTACTCTGTAGGGCCTATAGGACCTATGAGTTCAATTGTTATGGAATACATTGTCATTGATTTCATAGCAACATATTTGTATTTGCCGCAAAAAAATATACTACAATTGACTGGGTAAAATTAAATACGTTAATCAAAAATTGTATAGTAACGATAAAACATGTAGTATATTGATTAAACATTATTTTAACAACTACCATACAAACGCACTTGTTATTAGGTTATTTTTAACTTTGTTTATAATAATAATACTATTTCACTATTTGAATTCCATTATCCTTGCTGCAATGCGCCTATAATGAAATTTATATGCATTGGAACTCCGTCTCCTTCCCTCCCTTTGATGATACTAACTTATTACAATTGGTAGACCCATTTGTCATTCTTGCGCATCTGTATCATCTCTAAGCCTTATGATTTTTTCATTTCAATATTACAATTATTTATTTGAATTTCTTTCTTCTACAATGAGCATAAAATAAAAAAATTGCACTGGAGCTTCTTTCCGAGCAGTTTTCAAATGCCAGAATCGTCTATATTTTAAGACCTCATTTTTATGTGTTCCATGGAGTGTGTGCCGGACCCAACATTTCTCACATTCTACTGATCCCAAACTGAGTGGTGGGCTCTTTGATAGATGACTGCCTAATGCGCCAAATTACCTGAGGACGTCTCTGCTGAACATATTTTGAAATTGAAAACTAAGGCCCAAGTCAGGCTAAGTGGCGAATCTACTACAGATATAATCGCCATTTACTGTTCGGATAAGCATAAAATGTGAGTAACAATTAGAGTGCGTATGGCTGGATTTTTAAACAAAACATGTATTTAGGTGGTGGATCTCATCTATTTAGTGGCGGACCTAGGCCTAATGGCTGAGGTGGTGGATCTCAGATTCAGCGCGATCCCGCTGAATTTCGTCTGTCAGACGGCTTACTTAGTACTTAGTCCTTCCTGTGTAGGTCTACACATCGGGCAACGCACTTCCTCCATTCGTCTCTATCCAAAGCCAGTGTCTCACCCTCCTCCCACGATATCTCCAAACATTTTAGGTCGTCTCTAATGGTCTCTGACCAGCTTTTTTCTCGGTCTTCCTCTCCTCCGCCGCTCTCCTGCACACCAGGACATCACCTGTTTAACTCTTCTCTCCTCCTCTATGCGAGAGACATGCCCCATCCACCTTTATCTTCTCCTTCTGATGCTGCTCTCGATGTCTTCTTGTCCCGTGTCTTGTCCCGCTTGGTAAATGATGTTCTCATGAAACGCAATTAACTTATAAGGACATATCATAAATTGTTTGACGGAGGTCATAATGTTTTCCTTGAGGATCCAATTCAGCGATTCCCAACCTTATTTTTGTTGTTGTACCCCCCAAACTAAAACAATTTTGGTGTGCGTACCCCCAACAGACAAAACTTGTCAGAAACGTTCTTTGGTAACTTATTTCATTATAATAGATAATAGATTATAAGAATTAGAATAGTGGTTATAATAGGCCTATTATTATTGTTAATCAATTTTGCTATATCTATTATATTAAAATAAATATTGCTGTACAATGTACACAATAAAAGTTATTTAATTGAAAATTCTCTTATTTTATTTCACATAATTTCGACTGACATGCAGAATATGATAATAGCCTCTAATTAATCAAATTAACATGAAGGTTTAGTAATTTTAATGCGAGCACGGGACTTGTTTAGATTTGCACAATTCTGCGATATCAGGCTTTATTAATGTCAATTTTAGTCGTAAGTCTGGTTTCGATCTGCATTTGTATTTTTTTTATTGCAAGCATAACAGAGAATCCAGTTTCACAGAGATATGACTTACTGAAGGGAATACAAAACTGAACAGCTCTGTCAGGTGTTAATGCATATTCCGCTCTTCTCTTAAGCCAAAAAATAACTCAGCAAGTCCTAGTTGAATTTACACCTCAATCGGCCATCACTCGAAGGCTTAATGAATAATCTTGATCTCTATCCTCGGCAGAAAGTTCAGCTGGCAATGCAACCTCGGAAAATGGAATTCTTAACTTTTCTTGCGTACCCCTTGGCAGGGGTACGCGTACCACCGGTTGGGAACCGCTGATTTAATTAATTACGAAATTTGCAAAGCAAACATACGAAATCGCTGTCATTGAGAAGTATGGAGACTCTAGCTCAGTTAGGCTAGCACGCAGCGAAACCGTAGGCACGCAGCTATTACAGCAGCCGACGGAATTATCATCTATACTTTCCATGGGAATTTCCACGTAAAATTTCCCAGCGCATCTCCCTGCCGTGAGAAGATTAACCAATATATATATATATATATATATAGCTCACGCCACAGCGTGCTTGCAATTATTATGCATAGGCCTACATCCTCGATATTGTCTGCACATAATTCTAGCATGATATGGTGGGTGGCCGTAAATTGAAAATTCTAAATAGCAACTAAAAAAACTCAGCTCAGGTACCAGCTTATTCACGAACCCTCAAGCGCTGCGTCAAGTTAGAGGGGTTGTTAAGGTATGTCCTATGTCGCATTAAGAACGTAATCTAAAGATTGCAACTTCGCCTTAAAAGGCAAGTTGTTAATTCACAGAAGCTCAATCAAAACATAATTGACGGGCTGGCGAAGTAAAATTTTATTCTGTAGGACTAATTAAGATTCGGGGGTCAGACAGGCACATAAACTGTCACACGGTAAGTATTGAACAGTATCAAGGGATTTATTTATAACGCAGTGGTTGGTTTTAGAATTGAGAGGTTGCTAAGGGGCCTAGGAGGATAAGAGAGATTTATGGGCCCTTCCAGATAGACCTAAGCGGAACAGCCGTAAGTTTCATGGCTAGGAAATCATTACATATTTTACTGACGAAATGAAGAAAGGCGTAGAAATGTTAGGGTAGCTGAGGAGTGCATGTAGGTTGGGCGCCATAGTTGGGTAGCCTACTGACAAAATTAATAGGGCCTTCGAAATTTTGCACCCCTATTTTCCTTATGCCTTTAGGTCTTTCTATTTTTGTTGCCAAGATATAATTTTACTGCCATGTACTGATGATTTTTGTTTGATTTTGGCTACAAAATAAATCACATGATCAATCTATTGATTGATTGATTTTCGCATTGGATCATTTCAATGGACAAATTGTTTCTTTCCTAATTGCCCTTTTACTTGGCTTGGCGTCTGCTTTTTATCAGCCTTGTCGGTTATATTGTGGAAACGATGGGTATAGGCCAAGAATTCTTTCCGACACAACGACAGTCACGTTAAGCAGGCGCTCAACGTTTTACTTTAAGTGACCAATGCCACTGCACGTTATTACTACGCGCAGCGTTGTGAGACCATATATATAATTAGAAAAAAATGCATTTATTTTATATTTAGGCAGGTAAGATTAGATGTTATTCATTCAACAACATTAATAATTAGGCATTAATACTTAATTCTATCACTGTTCGTACGTAACTACATGTAGTAACTTTCACGATGCACAAGTTCTCAGAACGTCGTAGGTTACCAAGGATGAGCATTGTGTCAGTAAAGACACATTTATGCTGAATATCAAGGCTGCGACATTGTCATCATACTTAATGGCAATTTTACTTATCTGTTCAGCGGAATTTGTTATCTCTTTAGGCCTTCCTGTTTTGAAGCCGATATATAATGATATGTGAACCTGACGATTTTGTTCGATTTGGCTGCAAAATAAGCCATTTCATTAATTTGAATGTAAAATACCCGTCATTGGCGGGTATTTTGCATTAACCATGGATATACTGCTTTTATCATTTTGTAAACAATCACGTACGTGTAGCAATCTCACGTCGCCAAAGTGTCCAAGGCCTAGAGATGCCTCATCGAACATACGAATTTTGAGAATAAGCAGTACCATTTCGAGATCATTTGAGCCTATAGAAACAAGTGGTTTTTTACATTTAAATAAGGTTTTTTTTACAGGTGAGATGTTATTTGTTCATTTGCATTAATTGTAGGCGTAGTTCTTTTAGTTCGGCGTCTAAAGCACAAAGCATTGAGTGATTGCGAAACAGACCAAGCCTTAATAAGTGATGTCAACCGTTTTGTAGAATATAATATACAAGTCTATGGTATGTAAACATTAACGCTTGAGCATTTATTTAGATGAATATCGAATGTGACCTGGCTTAATCTTAGCTCCGGTGATTATCACGATATACATTATGTAATGTGGAAATGAATGATTGGACAGTATAGCTGTGTCAGATTAGGGATGAAGTGCAAAAGCCATCGGAAGATTTAAGTCCGAGTCTATTTCGAATTCTCAGATAATTTTTTGTTTTAACAGCAATCCGGTTATTTCTTAGCATCATAGGCCAACTCAGGGTCAGCGCGCTGTTGGCCAGTGCATAAATAAATTATGTTAACAACGCCAGCACAGCGTGTGTCGGCCTGTACTGCCGACGTATAGGCCCTATGATAGGCCTACGCTGTATTTTTTTATATATTATGAAATTATTGTTCAAATCTTTGAAGTGCTGAACGAGAGAAATGGTGAAGATTTATTGGCTATGACCGTTCGTTCAAACGGGAAGTGGTAATGAAGTGTCTCATTCAAACAAATAATTGATCAGTGAAGATCGTCGAGGTCATAAGGTCTCTATAAAAAAGCGTAAGTCCACATTTACATTACAAAAAGCGTAGGCCCACATTTCATTACGAACGCATAATTAGCAACCTTGTTATGGATGCGTCGTTAAATAAATGTATACCAATAATTTACATTACGTTGCCTCAAAGTGCCCTGTATAGACCCACCTGTTTCATTTCGCTGGTTTAAATGTCTATAAGCCATTATGCTCACCCCATTCACCCCATTGGCTATGCAATAATCGAACTGCACAAAAATTTTTAATCGCTAGGTATATAACAGCACGCAGCTTTATAAAATCTATCAATTGGCCGGCCGGAAAACATCAATGCGTCAGGAAACAAATTCTATATCAAGCATTGAATAGTAGGCCTACTGTGTTCTCGCCGAGGTAAGATACTAGCGTTCGTTCAAAGAATTTTTTTAGAAATTACGATCATTTAGTCATGCATATTGGAAGATTTTATATTCTGCACAGAAGCCATTCAGGCTACATTTGCAGGGAAACTAAACGTTGAAAATCAGGCGCTTTGGGACCTAAATGTCTTGGCATTCAGACTTCATGAACTGCTTGGCTTGAATGATAGCTGGGTGGACTTCGCTGCAGAAAGTCTCGTCCCACAAATAATATAATAGGGAAAACAGTTTGGAATGCGATTCCGCAAAATTCATGTAACATTTTTTATATACCAAATCAGCCTACAGGTAAAAGACCTTCAATTTTAGGTAGGCGCCTACAGTTACCTGCCATGCGTTGATAGAAAGTTTTATTTAGCTGGCGATTAAGCCCTATAGCGTATATAGCAGAGCTGGACATGGCTAAATTTATGAATTCCAGACATGTGTTTTATATTAAAAATAACAAACACCATCATTACCTATTTATTAAGCGCCACTGTCAAAAGACGCTCAATCTAAGTTTATGGCTCTGGTTTTATTATAGAAGAACGCATCTGATTCGTCAGTCTCAAGTGGAGCTATATAAATTTGCAATCACAGTTACATAATCCTGTGCGATATCGAGCTCAATTGAGCGAAAATATTGATGTAGGCCTACTTACGCGAGGGAATCTTCCGCAATGTTGTGACAATGCCCAGACATTCTGTGCTCAAGCTTTGTAACTCAGAGTGACTATGCCCATGAAAGTCATTTTTCTGTCTAGTCTGCCGCCTATACGTTGTCGCCGTCGTGTGATCTGTATTAATTTAATTAATATCGCCCATAGTACAACAGTATTAACATGCAAATTACTTACAAATGAATATATATCTAATCTGCTGATAAAAGGTGTCGAAATGATGACCTGATGATAAATGGGTCAATAATTATCTCGACCTCTATGTCGTTAAAGACTGCACGCTGCACGAGGACAATGCAGACTGCACGCAGACCATGCCTGCTACATTTCTAATTTTCGAATTGAAAACTTTCCGGATCCTAATAATAGCAAACCTATCACGTTTAGGAGAATTATTCGTTTCAACCAATGTGTGCGTGTCCATATATAAAGAGCGTAGAGGTATATACTACAGGTTTTAGTAAGTCTTACTCAATACTGCAGTCCTCAATGTACACAGCCAAGCATTAGCTCTATGGACTTCAAATTTTTGTAGTTAAATATTGCCTTATTTTAATTCAGAGTAGGTCCTATGTATGCTTGTACCTATGCATCTGAATGTATCTGTGAAATGTATGGGTTATGTATGTATGCTTGAGTGTGTTTGTGCATGTTGTATGTAAGCATGCTGTAATGGAGGGAAAAGATTGTTGTTGCCCTTTCCCAAACAACAATCTGGACATCAATTCTTGGTGGTAGCGGTGATGGATTGTAGCCGTGTCTCCAGTCTATTCGGTTTGCGTTTACGTTAGAGTTCAACAAAAATGACACCAGAGTCTCTTTCTGATTATTATTCTTATTATTTGTAGAATATAATATGTAACTATAGTCTGGCATTCATTTTCATTTAGTAAGGCTCGACAACTATATTTTCCCCAACAATTTCCTCTTCCTCCGCCTCCTCTTCCTCTTCATTATCGGCCTCCAGCTAAGGTGTCTGGCTTCCGGCCGCAGCGCATCTCCTATAAGCGAGACGGCACTCGTACGACGCCGGCTGACGTTTGGTGTTTTATTCTGTTATAATATTCGACCAATAGTCGATTCGCTGCCAATAATAACTGTAAATATTGTCATTTTAGCGGAATGGTCAATGTTCCTATATCGCATTTAAATTGCATTGAAAATGTGTTTTACTAGCATCCTGCGCATTTGTAGGTACCAAAGGTGTGGTGGAAACTTATGCGAGATGAAGGTTGTTTCCAATCTGATACAGACATGTACTTACGAGAATTTGTAAATTAAGCATATTGTTCCATAGATTCTTAGACTCCGTGGATTATGCCACTTATTACAAAGATCATCATACTGCATCTTTGTTGCTCATGTAAGTTATTTTTAATTTGTTATCTTTTGGTTGATATTTATTTACAATAATTACCAGTATCAGTCATACTGCCTTGAATAAATCTCGCTGCCTTCACCTCGTGTTATCTCACCCGAATATGCGGTCTTTCTAGCAATAAATGCCGTTATTATAAACTATGATGACTTTACACCAAATCGCGATTCCATGTTTTTCAAATATTCGAAATTCGAAACACAGAGACATGTACAAGACAAACATTTGATCCATCCTTTTGCTGTAGTTGTCGTTCATTGTCTGCACGATACATTATCTAGATGCGTTTATTTGCAGTCTGCGTGGTTGGTGGCACAGAGAACAAAAAGAATTCTTTTCCTCAGGATAGACTTTTCTTTGGGGCGAGTTTCCCTCGTGCCGTTGTTCTCAACAGCCAAGTTCCTTATTCCAGTGAATCAACATGGCTAATTGGAAGACAAACTATTCAGAGAAATGGAAAAAATGAGGGCAACATGTCTAGCCTCAACCTGAGTAGTAATAAGATGTTCGAGAAATATGACTGCGAAACAAAGCTACCAGATGGCAGTAACAGCTTGCATCAATTTCCTATGAAAGGTGACAATCTTGACTTGACTTCAAGTCACTGAATATATTTTTCATGAGCGACTGTAAATTTTTGATTTATTGATTTAACTATCCAAATTACGCTGACGGTAAGGTAGACCTAATTGTACTTAACCCTGCAGGAAATCAGGTAAAATAAGTAAATTGCTGGTATTCGAGAAGTAAACATTTTAATTGATTTCCTGCAGGGTTAATTAGGTCTACAATTGACTGTCAAAGCAGCAAATCGTCTACATTTGTACGGAAGCAATTTATACAACTGAAATTGATTAAGTAATAAAGCAAACTTAAATCTTGTACGAAGTTGGGTAATTTGGGTAGTGAGGCTAGTATCACTGCTAAAGGGAACTAGTTTGGCACAAATGACAAAAACCAATGCATTAGTGTTCTGCTGATGACTCGACTTCATGAGAATTTACTTTAAAATGTATTGCTTACGTTGAACATTATATGTTTATTTATCAAAGCATGAAAACTTTTTCAGTGTTCAATTCCTGTGCCTTGGCTGATGATGAAGATCTAACTGCTTTCAAGGAGGGCAAAAAATTTGCAGTTGTTATACTCAATGGAAAAGCGAATGTTGCTAAGTGCTATCTCTTCAAGCTGCAAAATCAGACACTCCAAATCTATTTTGAGCAAGGAACTGATCGTCAACTTCAACTAATCCATGTTCAATGCAACGTCTCATTTATAGATAACGGTAAATACTGCCATTTGTAACTTTCAGCCATGTCAAGTATTACTGTCGCTGATTATGTTCTGCTTGAATGTATGACTAAATCTTATTTAATTAAAAAATGACTATGTGGGCCATAACTCGTTCTTGTTAATGTCTGGTTGTAGTATAGTCCTAGATTCTTTTAATGTGATGCTATATGTGAGCGGAATGCTTGAAATATTATTATAGAACTTAACACCATCCTATAAACTAGAACACTTCAAATGCGGCACATAATATTGCACACCTAATCTAAAAGCTTAGAGGCAGAGAGACGGGAGAAAGAAGCGAATGGACACGCAAAGGTGACTACGTGACAGGCATGACCAAAAGTCTAGAAGTCATTCGTGTGAGTGATTGTACGTATTTGGCGTATATCATAGTTAGGAAAGGACTAACTTCTGATGGTGAGATTATGGGACTGTTTCCATTGAACATCATATCAAAGTGTGACACATAGAAAAACATGACAACAAATGCCACACTTCTGCATAGATTTCGAAATATTCGGAATAAAAAACTTGTATGGTGGTGATTATTGTTGTAGTAGGCCAACTCTTAATTAATGTTGTTCTGTTTCGAGCTGATATAATTAAATGATTCGCTAATGCCATTAACGTATGTTTCAGACATGCATCCATGTAAGAGTATCGGCACTGAAAAGGACTCAGAAAAAGAAATTACTGCTGATGAGCAAGTTATCAATGAGATATCAAGTGATGCTGGGACGATCGTGGGTTCGGTGATTACTGGAGTTGCTGTAATAATTGGTGCGATATGTCTTGCTTCCTGGTGCGTGATGTAAGTTCCTCTTCTTGTGAAGTGGTTTTGTGGGCGCTGAAATTTTTTTTGAGATTTACATTACAGTATATTGTATTTGCTTGCAATTGATTCGGGATGTGCTCTTTTTATCATCTATTTTAACGATCATTGTGCAACAATAAGAAAATTTAATTCTTGAAATATGGCATCATAGATCGCACGAGCGTCTATGCAATTGAATGCTACATTTAGGACAGAACGACTATAATTCTTATCAATGAGCTAATTAATTAAATAGTTTGGTAAGCGCAACGTGATTCGGTTAGGCGGGGTATATACAAATCATAATTATAAGAATAATGCATATCAGTAAGAAAGAAAGGAGCATAATATTATTATTTATGGTGACAATAACTGTGGCCAACATGTTGAGTTTAACAGAGACAAGAGTTACAGGGCTTCATTGTTTTACATGTATTCGTAGCTAGCGTTCAAATGACTGGATGCTCAGAGCAGAGCTGATACTGAAGGGAATTGAACGCCATAGTCGAGGGCCGAACATTTAATCGAATAAGCTGACAGTTGGTTCGGGCAAAGGGAACGGCCAGGGAATTTGGAAACCTGGTGATGTAGACCTACTAACAAGCCCCAAAGCTGGAGAAGTAATTTTAACATATTTGGAGAGTAGATTACTAGTGTACAGGTACATAAGCGCCCCTTGTAATACATGTATGTTCAATTGAAGCAGTAGGCTTGCGTGGGCTCGGGTTGGAATTTTTGCCAAAAATCTTAGTACTCTGCATAGAAGACCTTTGATTTGTGGAGAAGATATTTATAGTCGGGTATCCATTATCATATTACACGTGTGGCACGTGTGGCACACCTGATTAAGTAAAGGAAGATATAGGCCTAGATGTTGTATCGAATGGTGCTGATTTTTTCGGACAATGTTCACTCTTGACCCGAATAGTGGTTCACAAAGTCCTTGCCATTTCATATGAGAAATGTAATCATTCCATGTATTGGTCAGCATGAGCTTCTATGTTATTCTAGTAACCAGCATTCTTAGGTCAGGTCTAACAATTTGGCGAGCGATCCGAGTTTCTCCGATATAGATATCTATGCAAAATTGTGATGCCAATAGGTCCACACAGATGCCGGTTAAAAATTATTTGGTTTGGAAAATGTCGAATTTCCTGAAGCACCTGATTTGCATATTATATTAGCTCCGCTTTCAGATGATGCGAATGTAAATAGCAGTTGTTAAATTTTCGAATGTCGGCAAATTATGCAATTTGTAACAAAATGTCTAAATATACATATAAATATATCGGAATATAAAGTAAATTGTGTGATGGAAAATATAGTCACGTTGACCTAGATATTCGCATGTGAACGTTTCGCAGAAATTTTCGCGAGCCTTTCTTGGGACAGAATGAATCATTTCCGCTTTATAGTTAAGATCAAAGTGATGTTTTGATATCCTAGACCATAACTTCCTGTGCTATGTCATTGGTTCAGTGTAAATTAATCGTCAACCCACTTCTCACTAACCAAGTGGGTCTTTCGAGTGTTCTTTGTGCATTTATTAAATAAATTGTCTTTCTGCATAGAAAACGACGGAGAGCAGCTGCATATTGACTTCGAAACAGGACGAAGCCTACGTGTAGACGAAGCAGTGGCACTTTCCAATGGCTCGGTGCAATTTTGTTGTAACTTATTATAGCGTTCACTTTCTATAAGGTATATTAACAGACAACAACTTCAGCTATAGCCGACAAGGCAAGGCTTTTCATTATTTGCAAGGATTTCCATTTTTTGCATTATAACTTCTTTTACTATATTGCAGTATTTCAATATGCGTCTTGTGCGTATGCATGAGCTTATTTTCAGTTATCTGCGTTTGAGGACAAAGTGACATTCAAGCGGGCATTTGTAAAAAAACTCACATTTTTTCGGGTTTGACACAGATTAATTTGTTTCTATATGATATTGAGTCTGCTTAATTTTAAGAATAAACATAACACAATATGTACACTGGCTTTTAATCTTGTGTTGTACGGTATTTTCCAATCTGTTATGATGTAATGAGTAAGTTGCGACCCTGTTAGCCTTGCAGGCAGCAAGACAATGAGATGACAAGTTAATGACGTCACGGGTACGGGTTCGGTCGGGTAGGATTTTGAGTACGGGTCGGGTCAATTTGTGCCACGTGATATATAATGGCTGCTGTAAACAATGAGTCTTTTATGCGACATTGACATCTTCACGGCTTATATTCTTATATTATCATCTATATAGAGGTATTCACCCACTCTCACTCTTATTAACGGGAGATGATTATCGCGTGTCACTGACGATTTGCTAACCGACTGTAGCTGCTTACTATAGTTGACCTTCACCGCTTATTAAGGCGTGTCACGGACTGTATTTATGCATCCAGCAAGATAAATAAAGATTCAGAACTGGACTCACTTTGTCTCCTATACGACACGATAATCAGTTGCTTGTTTTAATATATTTTACATAATGGCAGTTAAATATATAGATTGTCATCATTCGTTCATACTTCACACTAGAGGGACAATTGTCCGGGGGGCAAATGACCTACCCAAAATGGGGGCTTTTGTCCGGAGGCAAATGTCCGGGGGCTTTTGTCCGGGGGGCCTTTGTCCAGGGGGAGGGGGCAAATGTCCGTTTCACGCAGGTACTAGATGTAGCTTATACACGAAAGCTGCGTCAAGTTAGAGGGGTTGTTCTGACATACCTACTGACGCATTAAGAACGACTCCGTCAAAACAATATTGACCTGCGGGGAAGGTCATTTTTTTATTCTAAAGACCTAATTAAGATTACTCAATAAACTCAAGTCTCGCCTCTTCAAGAATTCCTACCCAGACTCACTTGATCATCGACCCTAAACTCCTCGTCCAAAGCGACAACCCCTCCTCTGACCCTCTGGAACTCCGCCACTGTTTGGACTTGGACAGTGCCAGTCCCAAGCCTGGAGAAAGGAGGAGGGCAACACCAAATCATCTTCGATACGGAACGGTGTCGTTACAAAATCAACACACACTCTGACCCTCTGGAAACCGGACTCTGCCCTTCCTCGGACTACCTTTTTGACAACCCATTTGATTTGACGCAGCGCTCGTGAATAAGTTGGTGCCCTCTGCTTGGCTTTCGAGTGGCGCTTTAGATATTTCGAGATTACGATTATGACTGCAGGCCAAATAATACAAACACTTTATGTTTTATCGGCCTTGTCATTCTGACTTTAAAGCAGCGCGCTGCCTCACGATGCCCTTCACATTGACTGCAAAGCCTATGGTTATACTTCCATGGTTGCGTGTACACGTCCGCTGGTTTGACGCTCTTGTTAGTCAGGTTGACGACAGCGTATGGCAGCAGCGTCTCTACAGATTGCCAGACCAATCGTAAAGGTATGTTGGACTAGCATATAGTTGTAGAAATTTCCCGATTTACCAGTAGATATAGTCCAAGGAAGTAAGGAAGGTCAGTAGCAGAATGTGTTATATACATAGATCAGTCAATTACCTAGTAAGCCAAGGACAGTTATCTAACAGCGCCCCCCCCCGACCACAAGAATCAAAAACATAATCAAAAACTGTACATCAGAATTATAAACAATAATCTACAATCACATAGCAACTGTTCAATCAACGGTAAGCGAAATAACTCCGTCTATTTATACACGAGACATATGTACAAAAACCGAAGACATCGACCAGAAACTGCGACGATACAGGACAGGATTGCATAAGTGCATCCTCAAAAACTAAACAAATCGCATGGAAGAGTTCTGTCAGGCCAAGTTTCGCTCACTAGCAAAACATAAATAAAAAATCTGGCAAGTTCAACAGACAGTTCAAACTGGAAAGTGTGTTGCGAAAGTCCTGCGGAATGTTCAACCCGTCCTCTGTCGAAGACGAAACGAGTGTGTGCTTCACAAAAAACTCGACTGCTCTCACAGAGAGACGTACTCTGTACAACGACATCGTTCGAAGGACGTAATCCAAGCGTTTTGAAGGAAGTCACGACGCACGAAGGTCACAACCCTCAGCGACCAATGGTAATCGTCACCATCGTGTCACTCGACGTGAAGAGCTGACTCGCAGCCAGAGAACGCTACGGTGATCTGCGTCATCACAGCATCAAAGAAAGTCGGGCGTCCAGTACCCGCACCCGAAAGCCGCGCCATTGCTAGGCATCCAACGACGATGCTCTAAAGTCTGCAGCATTTCTCAGACCAAAAACCTGGTCCACGGGAACCGAAGAGCGTCCTCTGCCGTCTCGTAGGCGTCGCAAGGCAGAATGTCCTCTACCGTCTTGATGACATTTCATGGCAGTCCATCCACTGCCGACAAGTGCTGCATCCAGAATCTAACGCACACACGTTAGGCACATGACAACAAGGTCGACAGAACAACCGTTCATCCAGCGCTAAATTCTTTCTCGCGCAGACATCATCTGAGTTGCAAGTTACAAGAACAATAAGCAAACTGCGATCAGGTTGGTTACTGACCACAGATTGAAGCTGCGACAAGACAACTGACAACCACACATGCTACTCCCAATGTGACATCTCAAGTGCAACCTCCCAAATATCAGGTGACAATGTAGAAGCCACATCCAAACTTAACACAACATTCACATCAAGCACTTGTTCAACCATAATCCATGAGACATATCTCTCGGCTCTCACCTGTTACTCCCCCAAAAAACATTCCCAAAAATTAACGACCGACGACACAATTGTTAAACCCGAACAATCCGAAAGATAACGAATGGACGACCTTAACTTGTTACCTAAAAAAACACCCAGAATACAAAGACCGGGCGGCGTCCACTTGTTAAACTATCTATACCGGAAATCAAAACCTACCGGAATTCAACCACTTGTTAACTTCGAAAAAAAATTAAACGCCCACTATCGATTTCAAACCCACCGGAATTCAACTGGACGACCACCACTTGTTAGCCTCAAAAAAGTTAACGACCGCCGGGCCCCCACTTGTTAGATTTACGTAGAGTTATATGACACACGCTAGGGAAATGTGTAACGACGTATATTTAAAGAAATATATATATCTTCGGTAAGCAAACAGATAAGCTTCATATTAATATTTATACATTGCCGTCGACAACGGGACGGCATACAAAGACGAAATCAGCAGAAGTATGACAGAGCATCAACACGTCTTGGCAGCAACAGGCGCACCACGAAACTGTTCCTTAAGTAGGCTAACTTAATTATACAATGAGAAATGTGTTGCCTGACAAATACGCAAAAGGAGACCCAAGTCTCAGAGACACCGTTCATAGTTGACTAAAGCCAGCCGAAACATACTCTCTCTAGCAGCCAACACATTCTGGTCACACCTTAAGTAACAACGCCTAAATAGTAGAACGCACTCTTTGTAAGAGTCACCCAAGCTAAACCATCAAAGGCAGAACCAGATATACCTGTAAGATAGTCCAAGGAAGCACGTAAGGTCAGTAGCAGAATGTGTTAGATACACAGTTCAGCCAATTACCTAGTAAGAAAAGGACAGTTATCTAACAATATACACAAGCTAGTTGGAAAGTATTGAGCTGTGTCATGATGAAGTAAACTAATGTAGACAGGTAGGTAGTTTCAGTTTATCGGCACTGTGTGATAACAAAGATAACTAGCGTCGCTCTCCTCTTTTTCCAGGCTAGGGACTGGCATTGTCTGTCAGAGTGCAAATAGTGGAGGAGTTTTATGTAGACAAAGTTAGAATCGTCATCATAATCTATTTTTAACAAACGAAATTTGTGTGTGTTATTTATTGAAATTTTTATGCATTTATACTTTATCTCCACTAAGTATAGCAGACGGGTAAATCCTCTGCGGCCGAACCTTTGGAATAAAAATAAACGAAAATTCTACTTCTATGGCCGAACCCACACAAAATTTTGCGCGCCGCGAAGGTCGTTTAGGGTCAGGGTTAGGGTTAATGTCGGTATATACAAAATTGTATATACAGAGAACTTTCGGTGCGTTTTTATGCCGAACTCTTGGCCGCAGAAGCTCCACGCATAGCAGACCCTGTTGCGATGCGTATAGAGACCTTATTACGCCTAAATTCATTGCATCGTATTATTCTGCATAATTTAAGCATTAATGTTGTTTTTGGACGAGACCTCGCATTCCTGAAGTCTGATTCTTATCAGCCTTAGCGGTTATGTTATGTAAATGGTGGGTATAGGCCTATAATAGTGAGGGGTTTTACCTATATAACAAATATAACGAAAGTATAACGTTAAGCAAACGCTTATCCTTAATGGGTTCAAGACCGTTACACGGTATTAAAGTCCTTTCGATAAATCAGTGAAAATGAACAGATTCGAGACTATATGGACCTATAGAAAAGGATGCACTTATACACTTAAGCAGGTATGATGTAATTCATTCATCTGATTAATAATACTCCCATCGGCACCACGTCTAAGGCACAAAACATACTAAACCGATCGTTTAATAAAACTAAGCCTTAATGAATAAAATTAGCAAGTTTGTAAAATAATGCAAAAGATTAGTCACACTATCGTTTTCAGTTAGGCTTTACAACTGCACTCTTGAGACATTATCCAGGCTGTGATCCTCTCCAACGAGTAGTTTAATAATTGTGTTTAGATCAAGCAAAATTGTAAATTTAATAATAAATTATTAGGCCTACCTCCGATTTTTGAGAACTATTTTGTAGCTATATCCAGTATATATGCTCTTGTTCTCTGAGCTCCACGACAATTAGGGCATAGGCTATAGACAGACCTACGGCCGAACCAATAGGTCATACTCTCAAATTCTCAGTTAAATACCCATATAAATCGCTTGTTAATAATTTTAGACGTTAGAAGAACACCGCGTTCCCAGTTCAAAACATTGAAAATTGCTGTGTCTTTCTAGACTTCAACTTCAAGCCATAGTTTTTCAAAAGTGAGATGAAGTTAAATTTTAAAGTAAAGCTAGCCTCACAAGCCAGCTTTGCCTGGAGTTGAATTCCCAACTCAGCGAATGTTCCACTTTGCCCTTGAAATTGTTAACGGTGCGGCTCTACCAGCTTTATATTTAGTTAAGATTGTCCCATTAGTGCATAGTGTCCTTTTTTAAGGACACCACACTTTGCACAATATTAGAATGGAATTTATCTGTGCCCTGGAACGCATAGCGTCCTTTTTTAAGGACACTTCTATTCTTCATTTCTTTTCACGATAAACATTTTTTTAGCACTTGATCTCTTATTTTTTAGTCTGAAGACATATGATAATAAATAGCAACGTGGAAAAATTCATGCATTAATGGGATTTACACAGCAGCATTCTGTACTGAATCCCTATACACTTGAATGTTTATTTTATCAGCATGCAGTCTGTAGGACCAACAACAATTTGCAATTGCTGAGAAGAATCGGCGTGAAATTAAAAATTTAACTGAGTAAAACATTAAAAAAACATGAGAATACTAAATGAGCATCAAGACACAAGAGTCATTTTGATTTCGCCAAAGATCAAATTCCGTGACTCGCATTATACTGACATTACCAATTTAAAATGTAAAAATTTACTGAAATGCCAATCACAAGCCACGTATGGGCAGTGTTGATTTAATACTGTTTTAATTTTAGTTTTAGTTTAGCTATGATTGTTAGTCTTCATTTTTAGGTTTAGTTTTAGTTACGATTGTTTACAGCCTTATTAATTTAATATCAAATTCAGCTATAGCAATAATTCCTTAATTCTGATTTAATTCTAATCGATCGTCAATGGTAGACCATAATTATTATGGTCTACCATTGACATTCGACACACGTGAGGCCAAAGACGAGGGAAGTGAAAATTTCAAAAATTTCTGAATTAATTAAGTGAACTTTTCACAGTATGTACTATAAATTTTTGCTAAATCAAAAATATGGGATTCGAATTCGCGGTAAACGGTAACCGGAACAGTTACTAGAAGAGGTACTGTATGGCATAACGTCACATCATTTGCAGAATTATGTATAAATCATGCAAACAACGAAGCTATAGGTGCCTAAGTTAGGAACATTTTCAAACAGAGATATTTGTTTTATTCCGGCTAAATCGCTCATACAGCAAATAAATAACAACATGGAATTTTACAATTAAAGACAAAGATGCTACCTCAACATAGACACGGGTGTGTCAATAAAAAATTGCAACATATTTTGCAAGCAGAAAATAGCAACATATTTAGCAAGCAAAAAATAGCGACATATTTTGCAAGTAAATAACATCCAGCAAGTAAGTAACATCCTAGTTAACAATGGTCAACACAATCACGGGGGGATCGTTTCAAGATCACTTGCAAGAGCAGCAGCAGTTGGCAAGATGAAGAAGAAGATGATCGAGACTGGCCTAGTGCCACCCAAGGAGCGGTGTTTGTTAACAATGCCAATAAAATACCAATTAGCACCCCTTCTGTATGAGGTACAATGGGGAAGAGGTATGAAAATATACTTATTGCACTTAATACTTTGCATCCCGTTTGGTATTCGTCAACTATATGGATGTCCAGTTTTACTACCACCGGGTTCGTTTAAGGAACAGAAGTGAGCGAACGTCCTATGAGCGAAAATTCTATGAGCTATCGTCCTATGAGCGAACGTCCTATAGCTGAGCAAACGTCCTATGAGCGAACATCCTAGAACCGCAGCTATAGGCTTAGTAGGGCCTCACTCGGTTGTAGGACATTAACCCACAGACAGAACCTTCTGGACATAGTCCTCTCAAACAAAATCCCCCATTTTGCCTACATGTAGGTCATAAACTACCACTACTTCTACTAGAACAGTGTACACGTTAATTTTTCATGTTTTTTTATGTGAAGTGAGTTTTATTTGACAAAGGATGTTATTCGTGATTCTTTTTTGTAAACAGATACTCAAGATAACTGAATGTTTTATGGTCTCAAGACAATCAACACCTATTGTATCAGCATAAGCTGTTATGGTAGGCATTTTCTCATCAGGAAGCCAGCATGAAATATGTTTTAATCCAAGGCCAATCAACTTTCCAACTAATATAAAGCTCAGAAGGCAATGTCTTTTACAAACCAGACGTCAGCCGAGACTTGGTCAACTGTGTCAGATACCTTAGAGAAACATTTGCAAGTTATATGTCATTACGACCTGCTTGACAACAGTTCTGGGAAATCCAGGAGATGTCTACAGACGTCTAAAGATGCATGTTATTGTGGCGACGGAATTACGTCTTCAGCAGCATTTTTGTTGTTTGACCACTCAGTGAAAATATTGCTTGGTGGCACAAACTGTGCTGTTATTAATAAAGGCAGCAATGAGAAAATGGCAATCAAAATAGGTTATGTTGGCACAGTAAGTGTTGACCATCAACATCTTGACCACTACGTCAGTCTGATACCGATAGAACAAGAGAACGACGCAGCAGTCATTGATGCCGAAGTTATCTGCCAACAGGCTGAAATAAGTGATCAGGCCATATTTTGAAAGGCCTGTAGGTCTAGTGTTCTGTCGGAAATTCCTGTGCAGATGTATGTTTATACGTCTGTAGACATCTCCTGGATTTCCCAGGTCTACGCACATCAGCGCAAGCGCAGTTACTTTATATTTGCCAAAATATTTGTATGGAATTGTTTAGCTCTGTATTGAGTTTGACATAATTGACTGGTTTCTGGCTCACGTCATAAGTGCTCACGCGTATAAAAAAATAATTGAAATTTCATCTAAGACTTATTACGTGACAATGAGAACTCGCACTCACAATTGACATGTAAGGCACCTTAGAATAATGACCATGCTATACAAATTGTGGTGATGCGAAGTTGTCTCAAATTTCCTATTTGTTACTCATGAATAATTTATAGACTTCATTTCACGAATTAATCTTTAATGTAAAATGCCTTCCTTCTACTCCTAATGCGAATGCTGCGCTTGCCTTCTTGAATATCTGACCATCCTACTCTGCACTGCCGTCGAAATACCTCCTTAAGTCACTGCAGGCGATGATAGCTATGCAGTGTTTTTTTCTATAAAAAAGGTGCCGGAATGCATCTATAATGAAATGACGCAAAAATTAGCTACCAAAAATAATAAATTTGATATAATTAGGACATAATTATTATCTAGGCCTTCGCCTAAAATCACGCCTTCATATTTTACCCGTTTTATGCCCTGCTCCCGTGTTTAATTCTTGGATTCACATTCATGCAATAACAATTGAAGCCATCCTACAAGATCGTTCCAGTTCATATTTCGTCTTGAACCTGCTTCGTTTGAAACTCACTTTCCACGATACCACTCTGCACGATTCTTAAGAAACTCGCTTCAATTAGTCTATTGATCAATTCTGCTCTCGTTCTTATTCTTATACTCGTTCTTAACACATGATATCGATTCCATCTTCATATCTTCACTCTTCCTGAATGTTAAAATCGCATCCATATACATGTAAGCAGCCATAAAGCTAACCAGAATACTTTCGATCGTGCTGTTACTGATCTCCCCTCCACAAGCACCACTACATCACTTCTGTCCTCAAAAAATTATTACTCCACTGGTTAAAAATACCTGCAAGTAAAGAATACAAGGTCCAATAACTTACCTGCAGCATAATCCAATTCTCCTAGCATTCCTATCATCGCAAATTATTGATAATCCTACAACCACTTTTCACAACCCGCTCCTCTTCCACGTGAACACTTCGCCATTCCGTCGCTTCATTGCTAGGGTTTATTAACCGCTCGATCGATAACTTCGGATTGTTCGCCTCTCTGGAATGAAGTCAAGTCAGAGTTGCGCCACTGATTTGTCCAACTAATGAACTCACCAAAACTCCACTTATTGGTATCTCAGGTTTTCTCACATAATCCTAACCTGTTTTATTGCACTCTACTCACCTCCCTCACATGCAGCCAGTGGATAAATTCAACCTGGACACAGCCGGATTTGAGATCCGTCATCCACAGGTACATGTGTACTGTGAGACCCGCAACCTACATGTAAATTACGAGATCGATAACCTAGAGACCCGTCACTTCAAAACGGAGATCCAAGACCAAAATCATATCAGCGAGTCTCACAGTGCGCTTCTAAAATATTCACTTGCGACATTGAAGACGAGAGCATGGGCTTAAATAATTGCCTGGGTTAACTATATAATTGCTGCTTCATGCCCACGCAGCTCTGTCTGTCTCTGTCTGTCTGCCTATCTGTCTGTCTGTATGCCTACCAGTCTGTCTGTCTGTCTGTCTCCTGTCTTGTCTGTTTACACATGCCATGGGTTTGCTTTTCATTCGGCATAGATAATAGCTGGACACACTCTCTTATTTAACGCAGTAGGCCTATGCTACCGCTGCTAAACATGCTTTTACTCTTATTTAAAGTCGTGAATAAGCTGGTGCCCGCGCTTTGCTGCGTTTAGTAGCGCCTTATTATTAAAGTTACAAATGCGTTCCACCTAATCATTAATACTATTAAACAATGTCTAATTGTCGAATCGCATACAGCGTATTCAGTTCGAAAGCTAGATTCAGAGCACTTGGGAATTTCCAGCGGAAAATCAGCGGGGAAGCACAGATGGCAATTCCTTCGGCTGCATTTAGCCGCACTTTGTAATCGTCGTAATTATTAATCGTCGTAATCGTAAGCTTCATATGTCTATACTGCTGTTAGAAAGCTATAATATTATGCTCAGTCCATAGACCGCTTAAACTACAAGGACTGAATGCATCCATGCCCGATTCCTGGAACTTGGATCCGTTCTTAATGCACTCTCTTTTAATCAAACAAAAACGAAAGAGTGATCCTAATCGGATCAACTTTTCTTTGTTCTGTTTGTCTCGACAAGAGCTACACATAAAATTATGAGAAACATATTGACATTGAAAAGAAGGGTCAATTATATCAATATAAGATCAATGTGACGTCCACTTTAGTTATAAGCATTGTAAAAATAATGGGATTTTTGCAACGTTGGCAAATTCGCGGTCATGCAGTTGGCCATGGGTATGCAATGGGTATACGGAAGATCACGCGACAAGTCTGTGGTACGTAAACATTAACGCTTGACCATTTACTTAGATGAATATCGAATATGACTTGTTAACCTTAGATCGGGTGATTATCACGATATACATTATGTAATGTGGAAATGAATGATTGAACAGTATAGCTGTGTCAGATTAGGGATGAAGTGCAAAAGCCATCGGAAGATTTAAGTTTGAGTTCTATTTCGATTTGTGTCAATCCGGTTTTTTCTTAACATCATAGTCAGGGTCAGCGCGCTGTTGGCCAGTGCATAAATAAATTATGTTAACAACGCCAGCACAGCGTAGACATACGCGGTATTTTTTTTATATTATGAAATTATTGTTCAAATCTTTGAAGTGCTGAATGAGAGAAATGGTGAAGATTTATTGGCTATGACCGTTCGTTGAAACGGGAGGTGGTAATGAAGTGTCTCATTCAAACAAATAATTGATCAGTGAAGATCGTCGAGGTCATAAGGTCTCTATAAAAAAAGCGTAAGTCCACATTTACATTACAAAAAGCGTAGGCCCACATTTTCATTACGAACGCATAATTAGCATCGTTGTTATGGATGCGTCGTTAAATAAATGTATACCAATAATTTACATTACGTTGCCTCAAAGTGCCCTGTATAGACCCACCTGTTTGATTTCGCCGGTGTAATATGTCTATAAGCCAATATGCTCACCCCATTGGCTATGCAATAATCGAACTGCACAAATTTTTTTAATCGCTAGGTATATAACAGCGCGCAGCTTTATTAAATCTATCCATTGGCCGGCACATGAATGCCGCGAAGCAAATTCAAATTTAAGCATTGAATAGTAGGCCTACTGTGTTCTCGCCGAGGTAAGATACTAGCGTTCGTTCAAAGAATTTTTTTAAGAAATTACGATCATTTAGCCATGCATATTGGAAGATTTTATATTCTGCATAGAAGCCATTCAGGCTACAGAGAAACTAAACGTTGAAAATCAGGAGCTTTGGGACCTAAATGTCTTGGCATTCAGACTTCCTGAACGCCTTGGCTTGAATGATAGCTGGGTGGACTTCGCTGAGGAAAGTCTCGTCCCACAAATAATATAATAGTGAAAACAGTTTGGAATGCGATTCCGCAAAATTCATGTAACATTTTTTATATACAAAATCAGCCTACAGGTAAAAGACTTCAATTTTAGGTAGGCGCCTACAGTTACCTGCCATGCGTTGACAGAAAGTTTTATTTAGCTGGCGATTAAGCCCTATAGCGTATACCGCAGAGCTGGGCATGGCTACATTTATGAATTCCAGACATGTGTTTTATATTAAAAATAACAATCACCATCATTACCTATTTATTAAGCGCCACTGTCAAAAGACGTTCAATCTAAGTTCATGGCTCTGGTTTTATTATAGAAGAACGCTTCTGATTCGTCAGTCTCAAGTGGAGCTATATAAATTTGCAATCACAGTTACATAATCCTGTGCGATATCGAGCTCAATTGAGCGAAAATATTGATGTAGGCCTACTTACGCGAGGGAATCTTCCGCAATGTTGTGACAATGCCCAGACATTCTGTGCTCAAGCTTGTAACTCAGAGTGACTATGCCCATGAAAGTCATTTTTCTGTCTAGTCTGCCGCCTAAACGTTGTCGCCGTCGTGTGATCTGTATTAATTTAATTAATATCGCCCATACTACAACAGAATTAACATGCAAATTACTTACAAATCAATATATATCTAACCTGATGATAAAAGGTGTCGAAATGATGACCTGATGATAAATGGGTCAATAATAATTATCTCGACCTCTATGTCATTAAAGACTGCACGCTGCACGCAGACCATGCAGACTGCACGCAGACCATGCCTGCTACAGTTCTAATTTTAGAATTGAGAACTTTCCGGATCCTAATAATAGCAAACCTATCACGTTTAGGAGAATTATTCGTTTGCTGCGTATGGAACCTACTACACCCAGATCTTGCATAGACATACGTGCCACAGTTCTAATTTTAGAATTGAAAACTTTCCGGATCCTAATAATAGCATCGTGAATATTACTCGTATGTCTGTTATTGGTGAAAAAGTCAACGAGGAGTGGCTATAATCATTGTTAATGGTTTGAACGAGCCATACGTTCGATGACACGTGTAACTGTGATGTAATAAACTCACAGCGGCCACGTTGCTTCCGAAATCATAAAAATATCCAGACTTAGGCCTATTCAGAATAGGCCTATTAAGTGGCTTTCAAGTGGTGCTTCACTTACTAGTTACGAGTGAGAATGTGCATCTATTCAATCGTTTAGGAGAATTATTCGTTTCAACCAATGTGTGCGTGTCCATATACAAAGAGCGTAGAGTATATACTACAGGTTTTAGTAAGTCTTACTCTATACTGCAGTCCTTAATGCACACATAACCAAGCATTAGCTCTATGGATATATTTCTCAATTTCTCCCATCTTTTATACCCTTTCTTGCATCCTCCCATTATGGTCCTTCTACCTCATGTCTATCCTTATTTGGTTATTTGTCCTGATTGTATCCTTATTTGGTCATCTTACATCAAATCTCTCAGGCGCTCAGCCCATCGCTCTTCCTCCGGACCCGGTCTTTTTTAACCTATCCTAGCCCGGCATTCGCTCTTGCCTCAGCCATATTTGGTCATAATCCCCGTCTCTCCAACTGTCTCAGCCCACTCGCCCACGCTGATTCACTTGGCTGGGCCTACTGTCTGTCAGTCTCTGTCTATACATATATTTATCTATATTTACTACTGTTGATAGGCTGTTAATGTTAGTCTTTATGTATACCGTTCATATCTATAGCTATAGTGTTCGCAATTTTAGTTTATACAGTACTTGACATTATATTATATTGTTCATTATAGTTATAAACTTGACATCGCCGTTTTTTCATAACGCAGTCCCCTCTTCCATCATTATACACGCTTTATGACATGTACATGTGTATGTATGTATGAATGCGTGTATGACATGTATGTATGTATGTATAAGCATGTATAGCATGTCTAATTCAGCAGTTTATGATTAACCAGATGATTGTTGGTTTCGTTTCAGTAAGTTTCAGTGGAGAAATGTCTAGACCACATGGCTACCCAACAAAAATATTTCATGATGTTGTTGACAACAAGTATAAGTGCTCTTCGTGTGCCAAAATTCTTAAAAATCCGATACAGAGTTACTGCGGACATCGTTTCTGCAAAGATTGCATCACATTCTTAGTCAGGTAAAGACCCAATTGCTCTTTCCTCTTTTCTATAGCAAAACATTCTGCATTGTATTTAATGCTACAGACGAGGAAGAACAGTTGCATGGACGTATATCAAAAGGAAGATAGTCAAGGAACTCAAAAGATCTATCTGGCTGCTACTATAGATTCCACTCATACACAAAGTCATATGCAGCCCATGTGATAATGATTCACATCTGGACTTCGTTTGTCCGGCAATCCCACATACGAACCCGTATGGGCTCACATCGTATAGATATAAGAATGTAGCCTAACTGATACTTGAGTTAACAGATTCTTGAGGTTCTTATGGGCCAACTGTCTGTAATATACTTTTAAAAATGTAGGGTTAACTTTTCAGACAATACAGCTTGGTCCTTTTCAGCAACCATACTTTCGTCTGCTTCCGGTGCCCCTCAAGCCCAGTCCCACCCGTCATCATGGTGGGCTACCACCTACCAGATCTGTGAAACTTTGTAGATTTCGAGACTAAGGTCCAATCACTGATGAATGCGTTCCTACGTTGCACACATGGACGTTTCTTTGAATAGTCTTTATGATTCAGTCACGTGCCTATACGCATTGGCACGCATAGGTTTTACTTCAAGGTTCAGTTCTCTATAACATAGTATGTTATAGAGAACTGAGTCTTGAAATAAAATCTATTCATATTATGGTCCCCTTCAGAGACTACAATGAGGTGTCATCTGTATGTATTTTGAAAGTGTAGTCCTAGGCCTATTTGAGAATTCTCTTAGATCGACAACTAATTTTCTGTCTCACGCTTCTGTTTTGTTTCTATGGTAGTCAAGAAAACAGAGACGTCTGTCCG
Organism: Bimastos eiseni; assembly: GCA_959347315.1. Taxonomy (NCBI): domain Eukaryota; kingdom Metazoa; phylum Annelida; class Clitellata; order Crassiclitellata; family Lumbricidae; genus Bimastos; species Bimastos eiseni. The sequence goes on along the minus strand of OY365812.1, from coordinate 10,499,217 downwards.
TTATGCGCTAACGAAGGAGTGGACACCGAGTTTTCGAGTCTTACTCTAGAACAGGTATAAGTGTTGCGATAAAACCGTAGTTTAGGTTGTTAAATTATTTTCATTTTCTGTATCCCCTAGTTAAGGTTGCTAAATTAAGAAACATCAAATACAAATGAAATCCAGCTTCCATTAAGGTAGGCCTACATTTCTTTTCATCAATCCAGCTTCCATTAGGTATATTTATTTTCATCAATCGAGTTTTTGCGTACCACGTTACACGACTTGTTTACATCCGTCGACAGTCTCGCATCACACCGGCTTCTGCTTAAGCATGATATTTTCATCAATCCAGCTCCATTTAGACATAACTCTTTACATCAATCCAGCTTCCATTTAAGCTACAGTTGTTAAATAAAGGTTTCCTATTTTCTAAAGAGGCCATCATTTGTATATAAATAATTTAATAACCTCGGGAAAAATGAAAATAATTTAACAACCTAAACTACGGTTTTGCCAGTATTACATGGCGTCGCCAACGTGCCATTGATAGTTTCTAAGTCAGCACAGCCATTCTCATCTCAAGATGTCGTTTCGATTAATATAATTATGTAGACATTTAAAAATGGCACGGACGTTTATATTCAATCCCACGAGCAATTAAGTTTATCTTTATCTGGACGGACGACGTCATACGATGGTGGGGCTAACTTTACAAATTAAGTGCAAACAATATAATATTATATGGATAAAAAACACATAAGTCATTTTTAAACCAAAGCGATGCACGTAAATGCATGATCACACGATTTTCTCTACGTTGAATGCGCAGTCCTTGAGTGTGCAATGTCTGTTTGAGAATCCGGCGGTCGAGGTATATCCAATCGCGTCATAACGTTCCCTATTGTCCAATAGGCTATATTATTGTGATCTCTCTAGTCATGTCAACATGTGTGTTATGGCATCCACTTTTCTAGGTAGTGATTAAATTAAATCAATAATAATAATAATAATAATCTCAAATCAATTTGGGTTAAACCCTCTTAAGTTGATTTACTCTAATCAAATTAATTAGAGTCATTGTAAAGCATTGTGGTTTTAGTCTAAGCAATGAATCCTTGTCCTGTACCACCGTCTTCGTTTAAATACTCCACCTAATTTATCTGCCGTCTTGTCATAGACCTACAGCTTTGAAATTGACTTATTTTCACTGTGTCAATTATTCTATGATAATTTGCAGACATTTCCGGACAATGCGATCAAACGAGAACTGAATTCGATGCGAACAGCTTGTCCTTATGACGGATGTTCGTGGTCCGGCTCTTTTAAAGATTTTGAGGTAAATTTTATAAACAAATCGCTTGTTCAATAAACAGTGAAAAATGATTCCAGGATATGACCATAATTATTGATGGTGGTGTCTTTGTCGGTGGTAGCACGGTGCTGAAGGTAATGATGATAGTGATGAAAACGATAATGATAAAGATGAAGATGATTAAGATGATGATGGTGATCATGATCATGATGTTGATGACAATGATGTTGTAAAGTAAATTACCAAGCTAAATATATAAATAATGTCTGTTATAGTTATCACTTGTTTGAATAGCTTGTTTAATCTCATTGGGTTAAATGAGTGGTTGTTGATACCAACGTTCACTGCGATTACATTGTATATTATGTAATTTTTATGTAAATAAAGAATAAAAATAACTAATTTTATTATTATAAAGTAACTAAGTGATTGATCAATGTTTGTATGAACACATATACTGTAATTTGCTCGTAAACAAATACGGTTGTTTATAATATGTTATAATTGAAGTGATGTCAACATTTAAAGTTAGGAAGAACTGTGTTATTTACATTTTTATGATATGATCTGATCTGCAAGTGTCAGATGTTATTACATTGTAAATAACTATAAATAGCTGTGAATTAATGTAAAGTAAAACAACAAACAAAGATGCAGAAGAGAGACGAAATGGCCAAAAAGAAGGAGAAAAACAGATGGAATAGAAAATCAAGTCAGAATAACCAAAAAACATTTCAATGAGATTTTCAAAAAACATTCCAATGAGATTTCCTTGATGTTACATGAATAAGTTATGTAAATCCGTATATACAAATCTGCATTATGTAATTAAACCTGTATGTAATTAGGCCAAGATTATATTGTTACAAAGATCATTGTAAATAATAGTAATTGATTGTGAATCGAATGTGAAAACGAAAAATACGAAAAAGCTAAATGGCCAAAAAAGAGCCGAAATGGCCATAAAAGAGCCAAATTGGCCAAAAAAGAGCCAAAATACCAAAACAAAAAAAAAACAAAAACGAGAAAAAAACGAGAAATACAGAGAAAAAAAGGAAGGAAAACAGAAAAAAATTAATGACATAATCGAGAAAAGAAATACTCGAAGTGATAAAAAAAAGTACTGTCGTGTCAAAAGGATTAGGCCTACAGAAAGAGCCAATTGGCCAAAATGAGAACTATGAAGTGATTATAAAAGACGTCAACATCCATAAAAGCTATAAACTGTCGTTAAACAAATGTACAAGCGAGCAATAATCTCTAATTACATCTGTGACGGGAACACCTCCAAGACGCTCGGCTAGATTCTTCCTTCTTCTTCTTTCTTCTGGTACTCCGAAGATATCGAGCCTCGGATTCTCCTTTCTTTCTGATGTCAGCAGGATTCGACCCTACGTTCTAGCAGAACACTTAGCGACTGCACCGATGACTTGAAGATTAATGTTTGACAGGAATACAACGCTGACACGGTTTCACCGTATATTTCTTGTTTAAATATCAATTGAAGTGCGATAGTTTAATCAACCATACGTTAAATCACGACTGTCACTCGATGACGATCAGTATAGCGACTGAGCTAAATATTGCGACGCAACTTGACTATCGGAGTTGCAGCTACTCTGCTAATCGACTGACCGTTCTCTCTTTGACTACCGCCTGTTTTATGGTACCCAGAAGGCTTCCTGTGTGAGATGGGAACTTGACCAACGGAAGACAACTTATCTGGTGAAGGAGGCCTTGTCTATCGAGTGAAAACTAGGTTAGAGAAAGCGAACTTGATTAGCGAGATAACTGGCATAGCGAAAGAGAACTACATGTAGACTGATGGAATAGAATTTGACTAGCGATAGAGAACTTGACTTGTGAAAAAGAGCTTGACTAGTGTAGTGTTAACGCAAAAGTCATATTTTCCGCAAACACCGCATGTTGAAACCGGCTTAAGCACTAATCTATGTGTTTTGAAACATCAATAGGTCCACTACACAACCTGCGAACACAGGGACGTGGACTGCAACTGCGGTCTGAGATATCCTTTGTCACGACAAAGACATCATCTGGAAAACGAGTGTCTATTGCGTGAAGTCGTTTGTTCACACTGTCAACAGAAAATCATCTTCCAAGACGCAGATGTAGGCCTAAGCTTACGTTTTGTAGTTTCTAATGATCAGCTAGGCAATGTGAGTAAATTGATAAAATAAAGAAAACGAAGTTCGAATCACGTCATCCCTCTCACTCTAGTTGTTTATAAGAAGCGACTGTCTATAAATATAGGCCTAATTGTGCCGCCCGGAAGATAAGCATAGGCACAATAACGGGTCTGAACAATTCACTCCACTATTGTCTCGAAGTATTTTTTGTAAGCGCTTAAATGCAATGCAATACAATAAATAATAGTTTAATTCTGAACTCCTTCCACCTAAAGTCGCATGCCATATGGTAGCTGAAGATAGCAAAATGTCTTATAGCGAATATCTCACAACTATCATACAATCCGTGCTCTAAGTGAATCTTATTGTTTATTTTTCTCAAGGCACATAATGAAATATGTCGCGGATACCCAGTTATGTGTGAAACGTGTCAGGAATTCGTTCCCAGAGGCCAGGTAGGCTAATTTTACTCTAATATTGCGAACTTTGTTTTCAAACATGAGACTTACGAGTTATTCTGCAGGACGGTCTCATCAATGTCTTTGTTAAAATCCATGTAGGGCCTATGACCTTAATTATAGGCCTGTTTTATTAAATTATCTAATAATTTCGCTTTGGCTAAATGCTGACATCATGATTAATATTTCTTGATGCATTTAGGCCCCTATTATTATTATTCATTCATTCATTATTTATGGTCATCTAAAGTTTACTGCTATCTAACTTATTTATTTAATCAATCTTAATTATCAATACACCAAGCTTGATTAATCAGTTTACGCTCCTATTCGCTTCGCAAGGTAAATTTAGCATGCAATACTAATGTACCATTATCTGGTCTTAATTGTTCGGTTAGCGTTAACTAGTTTTCACAGATAACTTTATTCCACTAGAATACGTAACACAGCATAAGTTTTCGTATTTTTGACCGAAGTTCATCATTCAAATACTCAACTAGTCTGGGCATTGAAGGCATTCCCAAAAATGCAGGGGCGGCGATCCCGAGGGGTTTGAGGGGGACAAGTCCTCCCCACCTTTTACAGAGAGGGGACATGCTATACGTGTGTCCACCCACATTTCCTACCACTCTCACTGGGTGTCCCCTCCACCTGTCAAACGAGATCGCCGCCTCTGCAACAATGTGTAAATAACTGAGGGTACTTAGAATGCCAGTAATAGGTGAAGAATTTTGAATCACATATTCATGTTCTACAGTTAACCAATTTTGTAGATGCCAGGACACTGTCAACAAAATCACGGCCAACAATCCTCAGGATCGTGTCCGTATCAGTGTGGAAAACCCGTATGTAACGAATTCTGCTAATAGTGCTATTCATATTGTAACAGAATGGGGACTATTCGACAGTGATCTTGTTGACGACTTGGAGCCCCGTCCGATATGGGGGTAGTTCGAGTTACAGCCCGCTGAGTAAGGCTTCAGTGGTGTGCTGAAGACTAACCATTTAAGGTTTAAATAGCTCCTTTCTGGATGACGCCTGGAATAAGACACGCTTGTGCGGCTCGTTCAATAACCCTCTTGGTGACGCAGGAATAAGACACGTTTGTTCTATAATCCTCTTTTAATGCACAACGGAAAACAACACTTCTGTAGCGCTTATTCGGAAACAGTCCGTATCACACTCCCTTGAAACGCCCTACGTCGAAAGCTAACGATTAACGGCTATGCTACGTCAATGGTTGACGGCGAACTATTAGGCTACGTCAATGGCTGACGACTAACTACTATGCTACGTTAATGGCTGACGGCTAACTACTATTCTACGTCAATGGCTGACGGCTAACTACTCTGCTACGTCAATGGCTGACGGCTAACTACTATTCTACGTCAATGGCTGACGGCTAACTACTCTGCTACGTCAGTGGCTGACGGCTAACTGCTATTCTACGTCAATGGCTGACGGCTAACTACTCTACTACGTCAATGGCTGACGGCTAACTGCTATGCTACGTCAATGGCTGACGGCTAACTGCTATGCTAAGTCAATGGCTGACGGCTAACTGCTATGCTAAGTCAATGGCTGACGGCTAACTGCTATGCTACGTCAATAGCTGACGGCGACTATCGCAAAGCTACGACGATTACAGCCACGACGACTATTCGTGCCTGCTAGGAGCCGAGACTGCAAGGCTAAAGCCGAATCTACAAAGCTCTCCGATGACGATCTCCAAACGACGATGACGACGATCCCCAACGATGAGTATCCTCCTGACGACGATTCTATTGTCTGAACTATCGCTCTCTTTTATACTAACTTGCTGTAGATAGTAGATGATACACAGTAGATAGGCTATAGTAGATAGTAGATGTCTACAGTAGATAGTAGATAAGCGTATTCAGCAAGTAGATACCGCAGTAGATAGAACACAGTAAGCAGGCATACACAGCAGGCAGACACTAGGCAGGCGTACCTCTGAACCGTTACAATATTTATGTTCAAAGTAAGGCTCTTATTCGCAGTCAACCAAATCAAGGGGTATCATTAGGCCTCTGTATGACAACAATGGCGCTGTAGCCAACTATCCTCTTCATCGTGTCCGTTTTAGTGTGGAAAACATATATGTGATTAATTTTTTATAATGCTATTTAGGCTTATGTTCAAAGTGAGGCCAGCATTATTCACAAACATCGAGCAATAAGTACATAAATAAAAAACCATTTTACACGTCAAACACTTGTCAGCTGAAGGAAGGATTGCATTCATGGGTGGATCACGAATTCAGTTTTGGATAAAATTTACCTTTATTTTCCATCAATTGCCAAATTAAGTGCGTATCGCAACAATGGCGTTGCAGTATATCACTAATTAGATAGAGGATGTCTGTTTTTGATGCAACAGTGGGTGCTTTCTAGGTGGTGGAAGGAAATATACATCGTCATGTTGAACAGAATGTGGGTGAACACATGGATCAACTTCTAAAGCGACAGAGAACTCTAGAAGTCGCATTGGGAATTACGGTATCTTCATCCGTTGCTGCTCCGATTTACAAAAGTATGAATGAAAGGTTGGCATCAATGGAAGAGAGTATTCGCTCCCTGGAAGAGCGGTTGAAGGCCAGCAATGCCTTCCCAGTGACAGCGGAAAGAGGTTCTGCCGTGGCCGAGAGACCTAGAGCGGGGAGTGGCATTGGTGGGGGCAAAATCCAAGCACAGGGAACAGAAATTGTTGCCGTTGGAGGAGCCACAGGTGGATCTCCGACGCAAAGCCAAAACGTTTCGTTGATAGCAGAAAAGATGCCTATTTACGAGGGAGTAATTACGGTTTTAAACCGGGAAGTGGAGAAGTTAACGGTACAGTTGGAAGCAATGGAGAGGCAACGTCGTGGGGAAAGAGAACAGATCGATACGATGGATCGCAAAGTGAAATCCTTGGAGAGATCGGTGGCATTGAAGGATGTGACCATATCGGAACTGGATTTGAGAATAACTGCGCTGGAACAGACGAGTTACGATGGAACTCTTCTCTGGAAGATAACGGATTTTAGTCGGAGAAGACAGGAAGCGATTTCAGGAAGAGTGACCAGCATCTATTCGCCAGCCTTCTACACCAGCAAGACAGGTAAATCATTGTAGGCTATTTGGGCCACTTAATTTACAGAATAAACAGCTAGCAGCAATGATCCTAATAGATTTACATGGGATTATATTAATCTGACTCAATTATCATTTATTTTTAAGTCATCGTAATATCATATAGAATTACGATAATTTCAACTGTTAGCTTTAATCCTTAACAAGAATCATATTAGGCGTCTACATGCCTATTCTATAGTCTTTCATAGGCTGGAATTCGTCTCGGACTTTATTATGCACATCGTACGTTTTCAAGAAAATTTCGTTGGTATAATCTATAATGACCAACTTAATCTGCTCTAAGACTCGTGCACACCCCTCCTTATTCGCCCTTTGACGTGTAGTGCGTCGTCACTTCCAGTGGCTCTGAGCAGCATCTGACTAAAAAAAGTTGTGGTTTACTTTGGTGTGTCCTTCGTCAATCTTTCCAAGACTACCTACGCACCAACAGTGCTTGGGTAGTTCTTAATCCTGTTCATAACGTCCCTAGAGAAGCACTTCTTGGCTATGCTCAGAACGTTCATAAAGAAATTGGCATATTGTGAAGGTTACAAGATGTGTGCTCGGCTTTACCTAAATGGAGATGGAATGGGAAAAGGTACTCACGTCTCTCTGTTCTTCGTCATCACGAGAGGCCAATATGATGCTCTATTGAAATGGCCGTTTCGTCAAAAGGTCACTCTTATGTTCCTCGACCAAAGTGGAAAGGATCAACACGTCATGGATGCCTTTCGTCCGGATCCAACCAGTTCCTCCTTCAAACGCCCCACAACCGAGATGAACATCGCCAGTGGATGCCCTTTATTTATGGCTCTGAAACAGCTAGACAGTCCATTACATGCGTATGTGAAGGACAACAGTGCTTTTCTAAAAATCATTGTGAACTGCGACGATTTAAACTAATTCAGGCTGTGCCAGATGAAACCATGGTCCCAGATTTGTCTACAGAAGAGGGTCTGCATTCCGCGCGGTATGAACAAATTCCGCTCGAGGCTGAGCTGTCGGTAAGTTGCGATCAGTTTCCTGAAAGTCAAATTGACAATAATTTTTTATGGATCACTGATTCATATATTACTGATTTTGTCTTCCGGTCACCGAGAAAAACTGTCGCAAAAAATCTTCGGCTCATCGGTAAATTTTTTTTTGGCTGGCTTGCGCATAGGACGAGTGGGTTTCAATTCTCGAAGATCCCGTTTCCACAGGCGAATCGCTCGCGTAGGACGCGAGTCCATTGCCACTGGTTCTGTTCTATATGCAAAATTGCGGTACCTCCTCGTCGGTGCCAGCTGGGCAATAGAATATCTAAACATAATATTCTATTGGCAGAATCCGCAATAAATATCATGATCATTTTTGTCTCAGCTTGCAGCCGTTTTCTCTGTAGTGCTGTGCATGCTGGCTGGAAAGAAGATCTGTACTCCAGCCACAGGTAGCCAATAGTGGGAATCCATCTCTGTGGAGGTTAGCTGCGTTGGATTACTAGCGAGTAAAAAGCCGCGGGCCTGCAGCGGAATTTCTACCATTGTGCACGTGGCTTCACCAAGCTGTTAAAATACTGCAAACAAGCAACAGAGAGTCTAAGGGCAATTGCCGGTGCATGACATGAGACGGTCATGTGATATGATAGGCTCAGGCAGGACCGCAGAGAAGGGAATGTTGAAATGTTGACCAAATGCCCCGGGGACCAGGCGGTTTTTAGGGGACCTGGCTAGCAAATTTTTATATGTCTAACTCCGCCACTGCCTGCCCTCTGGCAGTGCCAGTCCCAAGCCTGGTAAAAGGAGATGGGGACGCTCCAACCGAGCCATATCTAAGCCGCACCAATTCTCTGGAACGATGTATATGCATCCTGATTTCCGTATCTTTTCGGTTCCTCCACCATCACTGCCTGTCATTCAACATCATCTGTCTGTTCCAAGTTCCCCTAAGAGCCCTATCCATCAGCCCCCCCGGCTTTTCATTATAAACTTAAGTATCACCTTTTCCTCGCCAGAGGAAATAGGCCACCGGTAATGACCAAGATATAAAACCTCGACATGCCGTGAAGATATGTTAGGCGTAAGTCACATCAAACTGACCAGCCATCTGACCCACGTTCTCGTGGCGAGTAGAGTATATATACCGACGATGTCGGTATACTGTTTGATTAATGACCTTTACTTTTTATAGTTCAGTACACGCGAATCAATTATTTGATCTGACTAATGATGATCTATATATATACATATATATATGTATATATATATATATAAGCGGCATATCAATCGTGAACTCTGACCTACTCCAGTAGCCCTTCCTTGCTTTGATCAAAGTAGGCCTAAAGGCCCTAAAAATTGCTCGATTATCCCTATTTTTCACCAATGTTTAACACGCAGCACGACGCTTTACTCCCTTGAAGCTTGAAGTGAATCAGAGGTCAAACTCTACGAGAATTGAAACCCACTCGATATAACTAAGCAGACCTGTTCATTCAATTAATATTAGCCAGTGTCCGATTTGCCAGGTAGAGAGGGTTCCCATAAATCTTCAACAGCCAATCCTCTGCGTCTTTTTTGACATAGGCCTATCGGACCCTGGCATTTGCAGCAACAGAGAGAAGAGTGATTCTTCTTAGAGATTTTATTTTAGTTACAGTTATGGTTAACGGTTTCTAAGTTTAGTGATTGATTTATATATGAAAGCAGAGATATTCGCTCATCTATATCGGTAACCAATATGCTCGCTAACGAAAGTAAGAAGAATTTCGTTAACGGTGACTATAACTGTGACTAAATAATTATTGACTATAAAAGCTATGACGAAAATGCATTCGTTATTTCGTTAAACAATATTTTTTAAATGTATGATATTGACAAGCATGAGAACGAACATAAAAGTCTATACAACTAATGTTCAGCCCGGATTCTGAGTTTGTGGTTTATCCAACCAGTAAGGGGCGCTTGTTATTGAATGCGTAGGCAATTATACGGGTTCCAACGTTCTATGGCGCAGTCTGGATTTAATTTCAGATGATGCATTGTTCGTGCTTATATTATGCCGACTTTTTATGATAAGTGACAATTGTTTAAGCGAAGTATGTATTTCTGTTTTAAATTAGATCACTGAACATTACGATTTGTTGTTGTTATTTATTGCACAACACCAAGGCCTTATTACAGTTACGGCTTATATATGCACTGTGTATGACCCTCGAATGACGTCACATGACTGAAACCAGACGCCTTCCATCTTGTCAGTAGACTTTCTGAGTATTGTCAGTTTTTATTGCGTGGATGACTTTAAGTTAGCGTGGTGATTGTGGTGATGGAAGTTACTGTAATGACGGTGGTGGTGCAATTTACTGAGGATGAGGATGTTGGCGGCCGGTGGTAGTAACTTTCTGTAGAAACTTAGAGAATGGTGGTGGTGGTGGTGATGCAATTGACTGTGAGGATGATAGTGGAATTTACTGAGGATAGTGAAGGTGGTTAGTTTGCATCCAATACCCTTATGTGTAAAAATGACTTGTCCCTAGTCCAAAAACGTTCCACTTGTACTCACTAGTAACCCTCACAACTTTTTTCCAAATCCGATATAATTTAACTTTTGTCATATGCGAGCAATGATGTTATATACCAATTCTATGGTTTTTGCATGTTTCTGCTTTGTATGTTAGTTCAGTAAGTTGTGATATACATAAGAAAATTGTATGTTATATTATTTTTTATATGATTGCTTACAGCTTCAGAATGAAAAGCCATTTTGATAAATTTTCAGCTTTTATTCACAGAAATTTGATAGCCTTTCAGCATTTATATTGTTCCACTGTTGTGTGAAATTGGATTACCTCATAATATGGATATTGATGTTCATAGCAAAAGTACTATAAAAGTACTACAACAGAAGCCACAGCAGTAATTGATGATACTATAGATGTACAAATAACACCTAATTCATCTACTTATAATGACAAGAAGAAGTTAATGACACAAAGACCGTCAACAATTCTTGGTCTTCGGGGTAAAAAAGCTGGCGATGACGCTCAAATAACCGATTTCCATATTCCCTTCAGGTGCTGCGCTGTTGAATGTATCATCTCAATGATGGCACAAGCATGAATGAGATGGGAGTCTCCAAAACTAATCTTGTCTATCAAATGGCAAACCTTTGACAGGTGGGGGGACACCCAATGAGAAGGGTGGAAAATGTGGGGGACAAACATATAACATGTCCCCTCTCTGTTAACGGTGGGGGACTTGTCCCCTCGACCCCCTTCCAGAATCGCCGCCCCTTCAAACAATTATGAGCAAAATTAACCATCAAACACTTCATTATTTCAAATGATCATAATCCAATCATTCACAGATATCAATCAATTGAACAAAGAATTTTTAAATAATACTGTCGGCCGAGATTAAGTTATCACAGAGTCAGAAAAAGCCAATAATACTGATTAACATAAAATGCAAAATAAAGACTTTCTCTTCGCGTCTCAGATGAGAGATAGCTCCAAAAGAAATTTTGAACAATCTTTAAAACTCAACAGAAGCAGCTTTCAATAAAGATATAATTCAGGTATCAACCACCAACGAGAAAGCCAACAGGTCAACCACTTAACTCCTAGTCAGTCAGCCAGCAATATACAGTTACCGAGTTAAACAGTTGGCTGAATAACCAATCAGTTAGCCGGCCAATCAATCCTTCTATCAATTGGCAAGTATACCAGTCAGAAATCCCAGTCACCACAATCAGTCAGCTGATAAATAAACATTCACAATTGTCACTTAAAGAGAGGATACATTCCATAAGAATCCTAAAGTCCTTTCCTGAAATAAGGTTTTATCAATACTGTCATCACAGTGGATTTTTTTAATTCATCAGCCAACATTGAGAATGCAATTTAATTAAATAACTAAATAGACCAGAAACTTCTTATGAAATGCCCAGAATTTTGATGTAACCTATTAAAATAGCTGGAGATAGGAACTAAAATTTAGTTGGATAATTGTCTAGTTATTACATGATATCATTACAATGTTGTTCCTGGTACGACTCTCATAGACTGTATTATATCAAGTTAATTTCATGTGGCATTTGCTACATTTCTGCAAAAGTATTTATAAGCACTGTTGAGGAAATTTAATATAGGATCAGACACTGAACAAAGACAAAAAATAAAAAGTTCACAACCATCACCACCGATCAATCTGTCCCAAAGCATTCATGTGACAGTACTTGCAAAACCAGTAGATATAATAATAGCAGGGTTTAAACTATGCTTTAATTATTATGGAAACTTTCTAAACACAAGCAAAGCAGCAAAAAGAGCAAGCAAGCACAGCTGAATGCTTTTGCAACAACATAATTTCTTGGTGAGAAGCAAAACAATATGAAAGCGATAGATGAACAAACTGCTTAGTTCAGTCGATTGATTAATATTATGTATAATCATATAAAATTATGTCAACAAATCAATACACTACTGAACTAGCAATTATATCAAAAATCATAGCACCAAGATCTCGCAATTCAATCACAGCAAGACAATTATCAGTAAATACTTTAAAAAATAATTGCAAATACACATACAGCCAATTGCTTTGACCATTTCAAATGACAACATAAAATTAAGCCAAGAAATTAAGGTGAATCAGATGTATTCCAGGAACAAGCAAATTGTGAGTTAAAGGTTGGTATATGAAATGGAAATCGATAGAAAGGCTAATACTGTCAGAAAATGCTGAAATTATACATCACAGATTTTACAATAATGCTGATGACAGGCTAGTTTTAGAAAGAAAGCAGTAACTTGACATCAAAAGCATGTTAATAAAAAACTAAAAAAGATTTTTTCAAATACTGCAACATTTTAACAATGATCATTCCATAACATATAGAGCAATAATTACAAGGTGTTAAACACATTTGGACAAAAAGCAAATAATCTACACAGATAACATCTCAAAATGTAATACTTTTCGACTGGCATTTCAACATCGCAGCAAACATCAGATAATAAAATTGACACAAATAAAAGTTTCAGACTAAGAAATAAATATCAAACTATAACATCGTTTACTTAATATTTCAACAAAATTATATCATTTAATGGTGATCTTGTTTTCTTTAAATTAATCACTTTATTTTACTCAATGCTCTTGTAAAATCTGCAAATTCAGTTCATGTTTTGTGTAATACTAAAAAGGTTGTGAAATGTCTAACAAAATAAATAAAGCAGAAGTGATGATATGAATCAAAACTAAAGCAGTTTAAGTTGTGCTGACCACCAAATCTAGAGAAATGGTTTGGCTTTCAGGACCCAGCGGTGGTTGGCTTTTCTTCTGCGCAGCTTTATGACGCTATCATCGACATTTGCACCAGTGATCTTGTCGGTGATATCATCAGTCAGCTTAGCTTGTGCGATCTTCAGCAGGCTGATGTTGCGCCCTGTGGTGTGTAGCGACTCTTGAAGACCATCTCCACCCTAGAAATAAATATATTTACCATGAAAAAATACAATATCATGAATAAAATGGCTGCCTGGTAGTCCAAAGGCTAATGTGCTCAATTGTCAACACATTAGTTCAAATCTTAAAAATGGTAGAGAATGCGTTAACATTTCTGCTTCAATCCACCAGTTCAGATCATCAATATGGAAGAAACATGTTTCAATATTTCCGCTCACTAGCGCCCTGTGACAGCTAGAAAATATGCACTTATGGTAAGAGTTGGTGGGAAGATTAGATGGCGAAGGAGAGGCCTGGCCACTGTCATATGCCACAGCTAAGAAAGTAAAGTCACCAGCACTTTCATGTCATTCACTCACAACAGCACAGTTAGATTTACGTTTTAATCATAGGCATGTACTAAAGTGACTGAGAAACCAACGGAGCTCGTCGTTAAACCGTTATGATATGGCTCTTACAATATTATTCTGCCTAGACTGGCATCTAAATTACACAAATGTTGACATTTGGTTAAATGATGTAATTACGAAAAACAACTTACACTTTACTAACAAATCTGCTGTCGATGTGTGACAATCAAAAAAAAATGATAATACTAATACAATAATATCTACGTCTAATTTTAAACTGACAAACCGCAGAACAACTACAAGTAGATGAATTTTAACTGTATGGTAGCCATGCAAGGGGTCATCACATTATAAATCTGATTTAACCAATGCTTCCACCTAGCGAAAGAAGGATTAGTCAACCATAAGGGTAGCAGGAATCAAACTTTCATCTTATGATTACACAGTATAAGAAAATATCTGACAACATTTATCAACAACAATATTTGTGTATAACTATGCTTATGTACATAATATGCATGTCTGAATGTGCATATGAATATACGAGCATGGTAAGTAAATGTAAGTAAGTTTGTAAGTGTATTTATGCAAGTATGTATGTATATATCTACATACGTATATGTAGATATATACATATGTATATGTATATATACATACAAAAGAACAAGCTCAAGACTGAATCAAAATGTGATTAGGTCACTGACTCTAACGATCTCCTGTGCTTCTGGCATATTAGTTCCTGGATGCCTCTGGAAATTGCTGATGATCGGCCGATTCAGTTTCTCGTGTGCCATAAGATCATGTGTCGACGCTGGTCCCTGTTTTTCACATGAAACATATATTTAAAACTCCTGCCTTGGTTTTTAACAGAGACATATTATAGTAACAACTACATCTAGTTAACAAATCCAATATGCTAGTCAAATGGTAAATGACTATAGAAATTTTCAACTAGCAGTCAATGACTGACTGACTGACTGACTGACTGACTGACTGACTGACTGACTGACTGACTGACTGACTGACTGGTAGATCTGATTATCATACCCTTGTCTGCCACCAGGCATGCTCCGTTACATCGTACCATCTCTCAGAACGGTGCGTAGCATGACGATTCTCACCAGAAGCAATGTCCAGATGTTGCTGAAACGAAAACCATCAATTTAGATATTTTGTAACAAAGCAAAGGCTTTAATAAACAACACTGATCAGCATTTTACACCATTAAACTCTGATTAATGATGATTGTTAATTATGATAAACAGCTAAACAGAATAATTAGTAGAGTTGCAGAGAGGTTTCTTCTGAAGTTTTATAACATCACATTACATTGTGCCCACAATTAAAACATGCATTTAATCATTATATGCATGCAATGCTTAAGTTGATTTAACCCCAAAAACATTTTTTACCATAAATTGCTCACAATAAGGTTCTTACAATGCACTATGTTTAATTAAACGTGTCTGCTTCGATCCATACATACATCTTCGCCATGTCACTCTGCATTTTATTTTCTTCATTATCTTCTTTCAAAGGCATAACTGTTTTAATTGCACTCTCATCTGCTCCTTTCCTTGAGCCTCTGAAAACAGAACACTTCAAGCTATCCTATTCAGATTCTTTTCCACCGTCATCACCGACTAAAGCCGTAGCACCACACCATCTCCTTGGCTTCACCTCCTCTGATTTTGACTTGTCACTGGAATGAGATGAGAAGCTTGGCTATATCATACTTGATATGGTATAGCAACGGTGAATAGGCTGAATGGTGAATGGTGAATAGGCTGGTCTGCCTGACGTGGCATTTGTGGGTGCCATAAACTGAGAAACTTTCACAGATTTACATTACATAACAACACAAATCTGACTCATATAATTAATAATTTTAACAGTGACAAACAGAAACCAGGATGAATGGCTAAGTAACCCAAATGATTTAAATCGATGTAAGGAATGGATATTCAATTACCTTGAGATTGATTGTCTCTGCCACCTTCTGAATAAGTCCTTGATTAACGGCCTCGTGCGCGTCCCTCTGTATCTTCTCCACTTTCTCAGTGAGGTTGACTGCATCATACCTCAGCTGCTCTGACCTGGCCCTCGCCGTTCTCGCATCCTCCAGAGCGGTCTCACACTCCGGCGTGTAGGGGCCAAGCTGATCGGCCTGGAAGATCTCGTCCTTGCTGCATGCTCCGTTGATGCTGGATGCACGAGAGGAACAGCGATTTCTTGGACCCAGGTTGTACATGCTGACGCATGCACTCTGGCTGCCGACGCTGGGAATCGCGGCACAGATGAGGTCGATGACGCGCGACCGCTCCTGGTTCACATTTGTCAGCCTCCTGCGGGCAGCCTCCAACACCTAGAACAATCACAGGACCATTCAGGGTTTGTTTCTGTAGAGTTGCAGGTGAAAATGAACAACTGGTTTATCTCACTCTGATTAAAAGCAAAACTTGAATTCTTAATACAGAATATCATATCACATCTCACCAATAACTTTTCATGTCACAGCAAATCGCAAAATAGATAAACGAGAACAAACAACAAACAACGAACAATGAACAACAAACAACATGCGTGCTTGTATATGTGGGTGCATGCACACGGGCGTATTTGAAACTGTTCATAACATATAAAATAGCTTTGAACAGAGTAGCTAAAGACTTTTCATTGAAAAGCAACGACAGTGTTACCTGTAGCTGTTCCTTAACGAGCTTCAGGTGTTCTTCCAGCATCTTCTTCAGACTCAGAAGCGTCAATCGCTCAGCATCCAAGAGATCGTCAGCACCATCTTTGCACTAAAATTCAGAACAGTTTGCATTCCAGATAATTATCAAGTTATCTATTAACTATTTTATGCACTAATTATATTCACAGGTGGGAACATATTATAGCTTAACATTAAAATCAATTGTTGAACCTGTAATGATGTGATATATTCAACCGCACGCTTGATAGGGGCCATCCCGAGGACAGATTATGTATCTGCTCATATGAGGAATGTCCTGCGCTGGTTATCTTTCCCCCAGCGCATTGTATTCAGGGTCTCTGCCCCTGTTGCAGTTTACCTCGACAAGTTGTGTCGGCTAATTGAGGCCATTAGTGACCAGACGCCAACTCAATTCTGCTGCCCATGGGGACCTGGTTGTCCCAAACGCTTGTACCAAAACGATGCAACATCAAGCCTTTACAGTTATGGTCCTGTCCATCTGGAATGGGCTCCCCAAGAGCTACGACTCTTGCCTAGAAGTTCCTTGCCTGAATTTTACTCTTCTTTGAAATCCGTATTTTTCAGTCGCAGTCAGACAGGGAGCGCCTCTCAATAGATGTCTTGAAGGGGTGCTATATTAAGCTCACATTGATTGATTGATAAAGGAAGAAGTTTGATTTCCAATTTTAATTCTGCTTTGTTGCTAAGTCATTCTATTTACGTTAAAGTTGTATACATTAATTATATTACACTGAAAGCTATTTCTATAATTAGCACATAAACATGCATATACAGATACGAAACCTTTTCTCTGGCTGGTCTGGATGTTCGAATTCTCTGGCTCTGAAGATTTACGACGATGTCCTTTCTAATGTGCTCGTGCATTCTTTCCAGTCGTTCACGAATTCGATTCAACATCTTCATCTCATCGTTCGTGTCAATAATACTTTCCCTCAGTCTGTAGACAACCAGTCTAACTTGGCGACCATATCTGAGAGCCTCCTCGTTACTCAGTTCGGCCAATACATCCCTCAGATGCGGGAGAGGGTCCAGGGTCTTTCCCAACTCATTCGCTTGGTCACTGCGGCGTATAACATTTTCAGACAAATTTATTTCCTTAAGGGTGTTATTTCGCCAAACTGACGGCCCGATCATCCCTGCACACATGGGAAGTACTCGTGTGCCTACTACAGCCATTCTGAGAGTTTTAGCCACAAATAACTTATATAAGCACCAAATATTCAAATTAAAAACAAGTAGATGCGAAAATGCCCACTTGTTGCCAATAGTTACACTACGAGACTCTCGCGAGACTAGACAATTTAGAAGAAGAGCAACTTTGAACAAGAAGGGCACGCAATCAACGTATGGAAATAATTATGATCGATTATACAAAACTTATGATTTATTTATATACGTGCCATGTCTTCTTAAATATAATATTTCTGACACCCAACTATCCTAGTTTCAGCTTGAAGAATCTGCATATTATTATTACCTTTCCCATCTAATTTTTGCTATGGAGGCCCGTTGCTGCTTAATTTTTGACTAGGACTAAGAATTTCGCGCAAGATTTCAGGATAGATTCCAATCCATTCCAATCGACAGAGGGACGAGTTCATCATCATCATCATCATCATCATTATCATCATCATCCTCAGTATTAATTTGCATATAGTATCACCAAGAAGGACTCGATCGGACCTTATAATTCACGTCTTGTACTAAACAGTAATCTCACAATTTGAGAGGAGCAACTAAAAAACAAATAAAATAGCCTACCAAGCATGTGCATGATTTTATTACCAAAAATGCGTTGAAAGCAAAACGATTTAGAATAAATTATAAGATATTTCACGAAAGAAAGGACTCGAATCTGCGCTCTTAGAGGACGTCACGTCTAATGCGACATAGGAAGGGCCGCACGGTCCGCACCTAACGCGGTAAGGAGGAAAAGAAGAAGGGAGAGGGGACCGATGCAAACGGAGACCAAAGTAAGTAGGCGCCTATGTATATTGGTCCTTGGTATTTAGTTATATCGACATTTCGTAGTTTTCTTGGTATTTAGTTATATCGATATTTCGTAGTTTTCTGTATATTATTATTGGTCTTTGGTGGTCAGCCGGAGCTAAATACATCTGGTGCCATAAGAAAAGACATTATAGTATCGCATCTCTAAACTTCGAAAAGAGTAGACCAGTTACTTGGCAGACGCAATGAACAATACTCCTAAATTTATTCTAAAATGATAATAATTACAATGGCTGCAACGATTATGCAGTTTACCGCTTTAAAATTGTGTTTATGGTAAATGTTCTCGTGAGACTTACTTATGACCACGCTTAATGCAATTGTTTCTATACTTTCGGTCGAAGGCCACTCTGATCTGACTCGGATGGCCTCTGAACCAGAGCTGTTAAAATGGTCGTTGATTTTGAGACGGATATTCTACAGAATAACGAAGAAATGTAATGGGAATTCATCAGATTACAAACTGTTCAGTTATGATAAACGTATAAGGTCTGTACTGTTGAACAGCTACGCACGTGTTGCCTAGAGTCCGTCCGATTTGACCCAAACTCTGGTGCGATGCTTTTCCAGATTCCACTCCTTATCGCATACTTGTGATCCGGTACAGGTTCAGAGTTTTGCCGAAAGTTTCTGAATTTATTATGCAAATGACTAATTGTACCTTGAGAAGTAACAGATCTGTGTAATGATCATAATAATTTTGGAATTGTTCTTCGTGTAACATACCTAGGCTTGTATATATTATCAACTTCTATTATATGCCTTATGGTGCACAGGTGACCCTACTATATCAGGATCATAGTTGCTCTGGTGACTGGTCCTCCCTTTGTATCGTGATTTAGTTCTAAATTGAGGCTTGTTATATACCGACATTTGACTTGGGAGCAATCTGTGTGTATGTTATGTTGTGACCATGAGAGATGCAATGCAAACATATTTTTAATGCACTGGACCCTTTCTACAATGGCACATCAACTACCACATTACAGCAGTGTTGTGCTATTGACTTCATTTGCATTCTATTGCTGAGGTAACTGTTGAAAATTTTCTGGCTTATTTATAGTTTCGGGGACTCCAACTTATACATATTTTAGTCAGGTTAAGCGTCGTGAGGGTCGGTTAGGTTCAGTTTAGGCGTTGTGAGGGTCCTTTAAGGTTAGTGCTAGGGTTATGGTTAGTGTCATTTTTAGACATATACGAAGCTTACTGACTCCTTTGTGTCAATCAAAATATTCGTAAGTTGGAGTCCCCAAACCTATAAGTAAGCCGATTATCTAACTGCATTATTTCATCATTTACGATGTGTTTAACCGATGCATTAAAGCACCCTAGAAGTAGCTATATAAACTGTCATATGTAATTACAATTACAGTACCACGAGAATGGTCCAGTGCATAGTATAACGTGGCTTTTATTTCCAAAGTGAAATCTATTATCATTACTTAAATGTTGGCCACCTCTGCTAAGCTCTAGATAAACATAATTGTCTAGTCTGGATAATTGGAAATTTGTGCTTTGCAACAACTACATTATGCCTTTCATTTAAAAGTTTATTTGGCTATCCTAAGTACAATTTGCACGAACATTCTGTAACAAAAATAATTATCAATTGCACAGGAAACCCAAATAATGGTCCTGAAAAGTAGGGCCACCGAAGTTATGTGATAAGAGATAAGGGATCATCCATATTTTACATACCCAAGAAGTCTGATTTTCGGACCCTCTCCCCTGTTGCACCACATACTTTTTTTGGACACCTCCCCGTGTGTCAGTACATCTGAGCTTTACCCCCTCACATTGCAAAGGTTAAATAGCTAAAGAGATCTATAACATTGATTTTACCTTAGACTATTTATTTTCTAAGCATCATGTTTAACAGCTCAAATTTGTTAACTGTTATGAAGAAATAAATACCAACAACACTTGCATTAGATAAGTTTTAATATTACATACAATCGATTAAGCAGGAATATAGGCCATGATTGGGGTTTACAGTTCTGATTTTAATATTCGTAATGTGGACGTCATAATTAAATAGTTATATTTGCATATGTACATATTTTTCGGGGCCTCCTCCCCCCCACTGTATGCACCTGTACGCAAAATCGCCGATATTCGAAACCCCCCTTGCTGCATGCGTAATATGTGGACGGCTCCTAAGTTGATTGCACAATATTTAGCATTTATAGGCATTCCTTTTCATGAATGATTTTCCATATATGTTTTCAGGTCATTTCAAGCTTTAATTGCTCTTATCGTGTTGTGACAACTTTGCCGATCAACATAAGATGTGGAAAATTGTCCTTGGTACAGCAGCGTTTACTGTACCCGTCAGCGTTACAATATTCGACTTGTGTGGTTATGTTGCCAAAGTTGAAGGCTCGTCAATGCAGGTCTCTCTCTACCTGTGTCTGATTAGAATTATATATAACGCCTGTAGCTATATCTCTAAATCTAATACTGTAAAGGATTGTGTATCGAAATCTAACAACCAATCTAATGGTCAGTATATGATTTGCCAGCTTATAAGTTCTTATTAAAGAATATTTAAACATGTGAAAATTATGCAGCAGTGTGAAACAAAGGCACGTGGAAATCCGAAACACACGGCATTACAGGAAGCTTCGTTATGCCGAAGTTCAAGGGACCATCAGTGACCATTTAATATATTCAAGGTGTGAAATAAAGAGATTCATGCCAAGCCCTATTTGGCCCTACAAACATGGAAGTGAGGTTTTTGTAAGAAGACGTATGTCCTCAGCCCTGCTTGACCACTGCTGCCCATTTGAATGACAGCCAGGCCTTTAAAAGTCAGCTGGCACCTTGACTGACAGGCACATGATTGATTGGTTGATGTGTATGTGTTTGTTAGTGGCTATGAGATGGACAGTCGTTCCCTCAGAAACTGGTATGATAGTAGTATATGATCAAGTTCTTAATTATCCTTGTTTTTGTTCGTAGCCGGCACTGAATCCTCCGGAATGGAAAATGTCCGACTATGTGTACCTTAATAGATGGAGCACAAGACATTACGACTTTCGCAGAGGAGAAATCGTGTGTCTACTGTACGCTTCCACCTTGATATAGTTACTCTCGATATAATTATGCAGTAATTCATGAATATTAGCATATGTTTGTATAGAAGCCAAAGACTGGGGCAACCCTGGGATAACAACAGAGAAATATCGATAGTGAAAGATATTTCACTTGTGGGAGTCTTGCCGCACAATGGACAAACAGTAGTCAACATTTACATTAAATGGTTGGATTAAACTACTGGTATATACTAGTTTGCTGTATTGTTTTAGCAACTTTTAGAATTAAATTAATTTACATAATTTTTTGTACAATCTTATTATGCCTCATCAAGCTTAAGCCTAGTTTACTGCTTTCATTTTGCCAATATGCAATACATCCAAATTATACATCATTTAAGCTAAGCACTTGTATGTTAAAGACTTGCTTAAGTAAGGTCCTTGTGCTGTAGCCATCTTTGGAAAGACTTGAAGCCATCATCTATTGCTGTGTATTCAAAGTGCACTGTAAGGAAAAAGTTAATTACTGATGCTTTACAATTGTAATTGTACTGTTCTCTTCTAAGGTGTCCAAACAATCCAAGCCAAAAGATCATCAAACGCATTATTGGACTTGAAGGAGACACAGTCAGGTAAATGTTTGCCTGAGGCTGCATTCATTAGAATATTAAGTCTGTTGATACAAAGAATATGCATTTGCTTTTAAAATGAAGTAAAATTGTTATAGAAACTTTTTTTAATGGACATGTTTGTTACTCTCATAATGTTCAAAATTCATGTTGATATTACAACCGTATTGATAGAAATAATTACCATTTACTACATAAAGGAGTGTATTGTGATAGAAAATGCTTCATAATTCTGAAACAAGGTTTTAATACATTTTATTTCTGTGGAAACTAAATTGGTTTATAAATGATTCTTATGCTTACATTTAAAAATCTATATAATATTTGTTTGCAATGAATGATTGACAATGCTGACTTGACACTATTCTTGTGTAGAACCATGGGATACAGGAATCGTTTCGTTACTATACCATCTGGTCACTGTTGGGTCGAAGGGGATCACCACAGTCTCAGCATGGACAGCAATGTCTTTGGACCGGTCAGCTGTTCAAGTTGTTCTATATATTCTGGAAATTAAGGACAGTGCTGTATGTTATATTCCCTTATTGCTCAGTAATAATGCTGCTAACTTCCAATAGGGTATGGGACTTGTTGGTTTTAAATTGGTTCCATCTGAGAGGCTTGTTTATTATATCTAGTTTTAAATATCAGCATATGAAGTGTGATAATGGCAATGTGGAAGTTGTTAGACTAGATAGTCAAGGGAATACCTGTGCTATAGATGATTGATGTATGTAAGTTGACAAAGAATCATTTATGGTTGTGATTTTTCACAATTTTACAGGTGTGCATCGGAAACTTGTCAACCCCGATTAGACTCTATTAGACTTTAGATTTGGTTTAAGTTGTAGTTTTTAATTGTATATAACTAATTTTAATAAATGGTGTTATTTCTTTCTGTACAGGTGGCACTTGGTCTGATAAGTGCCAAAGCTTCTCACATAGTCTGGCCGCCCAGCCGATGGCAGCGACTTCTGCCAACCGATGTTCACAGTCGACTTTCACGAAAACATCAGAGTTATATTCGAAGTCAGAATAACTTTGCTGCAGCAGCTATTGACAATGAAGACAAGGAATTCGAGTGTTTAAACAATAGTTCTGATGTAAATTTACAGAAACCAAAGGATGTCTTAACTATTGATGGTTAATGCTATGCAACTAGTTAGTTACCTGATGAAAATGGTATGCACTTGTTAAATGAACAGATTTTGGCTTCCAGTTGTGCTATTTATACAGATGACACCAATCAGATGATTTACTGTTGATTGAGTATATGCAATTTTGGGTACCCAGCAGAGACCCAGTAACATTCGTTCTAAACCAAATCTGGTGCCTATGTTCTCCCAAGCTTCCTATGTAGAAGGTGTACATTATCTAGCACAGGGGTGTCAAAGAGCCGGCCCGGAGCCCTATCTAAAGACAAAACAGTTGAGAATAAAAGGTCTAATTTGTCATTTTTAATTCTTTTGAGTTTTCTGTGACACTTGTTATTGATGATGCATATCAGAATCACACTCTCCAAGCCAAATTCAACTGTTTGTATGGCCCCCTCTGAGTTCCCTAGATTCCCTACTCCATTTTCCTCATGCGCCGTCGTCACTCTGGCCCGCCACTTCCTGGAAAATATTGCTATTGGCCCACCATCACAAAAGGTTTGACACCCCTGATCTAGAACTGTCAATCATCTGTATAGATGTCAATCATCTGTAGGACCACTTTCTCAGTGGTGTGTCATATTGCAAAAGTTGGTCCATTCGGTTTATGCCAAACTACACCAGTCATAAGGTGATAGATACATTTTACTTTTTATAACATATTTTGATTGATTCCGGGCTATAATTAGGTCAGTTACTTTCAGAATAATGTGTCATCTTCTAGAATGTTTATTGTCAAGTCTAATCAAGGGTATTATAGTAATTTTGAGTCTGTGCATGTAGTTTTATTTTCTTTTTGAACATTTTGTAAACTTGAATGTATGTTCATGTTAAACAACAGGCATCAATTGAAAACATGCTTCTTGAGAAATATAATTACAATATATAAAGTTACCAAACAGAGCAGATGTATTTATGGATGCAGTTAAAAGAATAGATACAGGGTAGTTTCAGTTGCACAACCTGCATAGAGACAACATTGTTTTGCTTGGTGGGTGTTGACAGATACAGTTACTTCATCAACAGTACATTTTTTTTATGTGCAGGCAGTTTAAAGTTTAAGGCAACACCATGGTGTAAACATCTTTACAGAAATTAATTGGAACTGTGATTCAAATTTGAAGGATAAGCATCTTCAAATCTTAACCGCAGTTATGCTACACAACACTTTTCTGGTGTTGCAAAATTACAGATATTAAACTAACATTGCTTAATTAAATGACTGGTTTCTAATGACAACCTTCTGCATTTTTTCTTGAAGTGACATGGGGTGCAATCTCATCTCCATTTGACCAGAATACCTTCCATATTCTACATGTAGGATGTTAGTATTTTTTGCAATACTAGGTGCAAAACTAGTCGTAAAAGAATATAACATAATTTACATCGTCAAGATTCAAAGAGCCATGAACGATGACCTCCAGGAAGTCCATTTCACAATGTCCAATTAGAAGAGTCTAGTTATCAATTCAATTCCTTCCTAGTTATTCTAATCATCGAGCGACTTGCGACAGTAAGGGCATCTGTTCTGCTGCAGAGCAAGCAGTTCGTAGTCATCCTTGTGAAACATCTGCCAATGAAAAGAGAAAACTAAGTCGTAGGATCAACAGAACTTAAAAACAATTTGCAGCAAAATACTAGAATCAATATAGAAAGACCTAACAACAGTTCCTTGAAGAAAATTTCAATAAGTTGTCATGGAAAATGTTTAGTTAGTTAGATGAGAATCCGTTCATAAATGACTTCAGCACAGCCGTAAGATGACGGTGATGAAAACAATTATGAAAACTTGAGGGTGTTTCAGTGTTTTGTTATGATGTGTCATTTAAAGTTCAATGTCATGGCTAAAATGTGATTGCAATGTAAATTTCATGATACTGAAGTATATTAACATGATTTCTGACAGCATGGCATATGAACAATTTGTTATATTAGTATTCATACAAAAACTTTTAAGCAACCTGAGTTTGCATTATCAACTCCAGTTAACGTGGTGAACTTGAATAATGGATGCCAGTATACGGCTGGTTAAGTCCAGTAATACACTTCGAAGTTTAAGCCTACCTAATCTCAAATATCACATGTTATTAGCTTTTACTTTTAGCTGCATTTAGAATTTCAGAGGAAAGAATTAGTTACTTGCCTTGTTGCATGAGTTGCATTTGGTGAGAGGGACATCTGCCATGACGACCTTGAAGAACTGATTCCTGAGTGGCTTTGGCCACTGACAAATGATGACTTCTGTTCGAGACAAAGACCTCAGGACGTTTCTGTTTGCTATCACCGGCTGAAAGTTGGTGCTGCCTTGCTGTTGTTAAAACAGATCAGAATTTTCAAAGTTAATTTTTTCTTTGCAACAATTTAAATTTGAACAGCTCTTAATCTTATTATTGTTTTGAAATTATAACCCATCTCTAACTATGAAAGGTAGATCATACGAATAATCTGTACTAATATGTATGCTAAAATATACATATTAGCATATTATTATGCCTTTGTCACCAGCCGACTAGACCCCTGCTACTCAGTCCTGGCTGGCATCTCCTAAGCGCTGATTGCTCGCCTCAACTGGGTTCATTATCGTTGAATACCTTACATAATTTCAGGAAATTTATTCAGAACATTGCAATATAATATTGCCCAGTTTACCTCAAAACTCATGAATTTCGGGTTGAATGGATCATCTGCATTATCATCCATCATATCGTAATCATCCATTTGCACTATCCAAAAATTATAACAAAAGTAATGTTAGTATCATAAAGAACAGACAACTTAAAAAGTAACCAGAAGTCAATTTAAATTTAGATAATATTACATAAACACCCATTTATATTCACTATATACCAGTAATTTCCAAGTAAGTAAATTATTTTCAAAATGCTACTGTGATGGCAGAGGCGGCGATCTCGTTTGAGAGGTGGGGGGACACCCAATGAGAGGGGTAGAAAATGTGGGGAACAAACGTATAATATGTCTCCTCGTTGTAAACGGTTGGGGGACTTGTTCTCCTTGACTCCCCGGGATCGCCGCCAATGTGTGATGGAACACTGGATAAAAGTTTAACATTTCTCTGCTTCAGGTAATCAAACAACATTATCACAGAGGTAACAGAAAAGCTAAGTTCTAACAAAACACAAATTTATACATCGAACAGTTTCACCTTGTTACAATTCACAGACAATCACAGATCAGCCTCTTTTGTGCATAAAACATATCCAGCAAAGCAACTTTAAAGTTATTGAAGTGGACCTGGAGTCTAGCGCTACCTGACTGTCTCGTCTCTCTCCATTTCTCTTTCTCTTTCTTTACAGGTTCAAGTTCAAGGAGTGAAACGGCTTCTACATCTGCAATGTTGCTGTCCAGAAAGAACTCAATGAGTGGCAAAACCTCTGAAAGAAATAATTAAAAAAATTACATAAGCGTAAATTTAACACTGGTACTAAAAATGAAGTTTCCTGAGTACTACCATGTAGATTTTAGAATATTACTTTGAAACAGAATTGAATGAAAATGTTTGAACATGAATTTTTAACAAGCAATGTTGAGGGATTAAAATATAGTAGGAAGCACCTCTGATTGAATTATGTGCAATAAAACATGTTCTACTCTTACTTAAAAATTGCACTGCACTCCTCTGAACATCAATAAATGATGCACAGATTCAGCCATACACAAACATCATGTTTTCTACATACACAATTAAGTAAGTACATTACATAGCCGTCTTTAACATCTGACAAGTGCCTGGAAACTGATATCTGTCTGCTCAGGTTATCAGCTCTTCTGCAATATAAACCTATATTTATTCTCACTTATTTGCCATTTGCAAGCCTACTTAACAGCTGCATAATTGACCGCAGCAACATAATACAAATGAAATGTATCTTACGACACTCACCGCATTTTAAACTGGATGATATTTTCCTCATGTAAAGGTACATGTAAAATTTCAAAGCATGCTAGATGAGGATTAATTCTGCATGATTATTACTTCAACAGTTATAGTTAAGTATGCATGGATTCTGACAGGGAATATATTAAATTTCTTAATATATAACTGGTACATACAATGGTTTCTCAGTGCAGGATGGTCTGTGCTAGTAAAAAGAGGTGACAATGGTTTAAATTTACCAAAAGAAATGAATGAATAGATGAAAGGCTGTCGACAGTTGGTGCAGAAGTTGCCCTGAAGATTCAGCAGAGGATTTGTTGTCGAACAGCGATAACACATTGGCAACAGATCCTAAACAACAAGACAATGCTAGTCAACAACATCGCCATAACACAATTCCTAATGTCTACTAGAGATGGGTATTATCACCATGATACAATTGTTAACACCTACTAGAGATGGAGAACTAATCAATTAGATTCGATTAGACTCTAATTGATTAGTTAAAAAAATTTCCCACTTCAAATTATCATCGATAATTAAATCTTGTGGGCCAATTCTAATTCTAATCCATTAGGTAATTGAGTATACAAATACCTAATTCTAATCGATTAGCTATAAAACTTTGCTAAGTCTAATTCTAATTGATAACCAAATTTCACTAACTAATTCCAATTTACATAAATCAGCAACTTAACTTGTGCAGCACGGTGGCTTATCGGTTAGAGTGATCGGCCAGTAACGCTCAGTGTGGGCTGATTGAGTCGGTTCGACCCTCGTCCGAGGCGTCAATCACTGTGTAGAGACTTTGAGCAAGTCCTTCGCACACAATTGATCTGCAGTACAACTGCAATTGCGCCGTCCAGGCGTGTGCACTTCTGAGCAATAGATGTTGGAAGAAGGGCGATATCAAATTTCAAGAATTTCAATTTAACTTAATAAATTATGCCCATCTCTGACATCATTCATCGCACATGAACTTCAAAAGAATACAATGACAATCAGGAAACAGGAAAACCGAAAATAGACAAGAAGACAGACAGAAACATCTTACCTCAGGGTCCTGAAATGGTTTTGATTTGATGACAATGCTTCCAAGATCGACGGTATCTTGAAAGCGGAATGGAACTCGCAGTTTCTGGAGTTGACCATAGGCATGATGCGCCATCTTTTGGGCTCCAAGGGCCTTACTCTGCTTAGCCAGACTGTAGAGGATTGCACTGTTGGCATCAATGTAAGAAAAAAGACAGTGACTGACCAACTACAAAATGTACTCTTCATCCCATCAAACATACATCTTGATATACACAATAGAATGTGATCACATTTTCCATTTTTGAAGCTTACTGAAGTAACTACTGAGGACATTCGACTAGATTTGAGTATGCAAAAGGTTATTAATCATTAGGGTTATTTTACTTTACCTTCAATTTAAGTACAGTGTAGTAGGCCTACAGATAAAATCCCTGTTGATACTGTTTTTCGGTATTTGAACTTAAGTTTACACAGGTCAAAAATACAAAACCTTGTCTGTTTTGACTTGCCCCTAGACAGCAGGTTCCCTTAAAGTTTTCCAAAATTGTGAAGGAACATTGATGCAAACCAGTCTAGGCTTAGGGCTCTAAGCAGTATATTAGAATTTTTAATTTAATAATTAATATTAAATTTAATAAGATAATACATTGTAATGTAAATAGTTTCTGGTGTAAATCAGTCATTTTTGGAACATGTATCATTGGACATAAAGGATACACTCTGGATATTCCAGTCGGAGTATCGTTTGAGATCGAATGAACTAGAAAACGAGCGATGTTAAACAGAGCTTCTGGTTGGTGAGATGTGAAAGGCTCATCCTGAAATCACATACATTCACAACAATGTACACATCTACTATTACTGTACAATTAACAGGTGTTTAAAAGGAGCTATATAACCCTCTAAAGGCACACATACACTCATGCACACTGTACATACATACAGATTTATATATATATATATATATTTATATATATATTTATATATATATTTATATATATATTTATATATATATTTATATATATATTTATATATATATATTTATGTATATATGCATACATACAAACACATAAATATACATACATACATAATTTATACATACATACATCCCTACATATACATGCATGAGATTTCCACCTTAGCAAACATTGACATCAAGGATAATCTGTTATCAGTATGTATTGAGACCTGAGCTGTGCAGCATTACATAACCATTATAACAACACAAAAGTATCAAGTGAATAAACCAATTCTAAGCAACACATTTAGACAGACAGTGTGGCAAATAAATGGGACTGTTGCCTCTGTTGGAATATCTGCAAGAATGGGTAGATCATTACAAGGACTTAGAAGACTCAAAGAGATGCAGCAAATTTGACTCATCCTTAATTAATAAAACCAAAAAATGTCTTAGTAATGAGAATTAAAATAAATCTCTTGAACAAATCATCAAAACTCTGCTTTCTGAACAAACCGTAGATCGTTGTATTGAATGGTATGCATAATAGATTTCAGCCTTTTTCTGGTAGTCATGAAACTTCTTGAGCAGTTCGTCAGTCTTAGCTGAATCCTCTGTCAACAAATTAACAGTGATGCATGTAAGTAAATTAAAAGCTGCCCAGTTGATAAAATCAATATGAGAGACAACATAAAGTTCATTTGTTTACAAAGCTGTTGTTAAATAAAACTACAGATGGGTTCCAAGACAGATAAAACTATGCCTAAATTAATTAACATTCAAGAATAGAAAATTCAAACCAACCAAGATTATAAATAAAAATTATTATGAGTTACAGCATAGAACTCCATTGCTAAGTTAGCTATGGTTTTAAAAACAGCATACTAGCAAACATGCCTACATACAGTCATTCATGCTGGATACACTAAGCTGAAATTCATTAACACTCATGTCCGTTATGAACTAAACTGAACTACAGCACACTATGAATATGAAGTAATCAAGTAAGTAAGATTATCCTTATTAAAAACTGCCAACTGCATATTGGTGTACATTAAACATTTTAATCAAAGAGTATATCATCATAATAATAAAATGTCTTTCGTGCCAATTGTCTACATATGGGCGCATTGAGTAGACTACAGGCTTAATTGGAAGCAACAGAATAGTCCCAATTTCTTTAACACAAACTATGTCTTGTAAAAAGCCTGCCTGTAAGAGAGAACAGAGAAATGGCAAAGTTTATTTACGTCCAGCCAAATCAAGACATTGCATCGATAGCTTCCAGAAGTAGTAGCCGGCATCACTGAATCGATTCTCATTGACCGCATTGTTCGTCAGCTGCTCCAAGACTTTGACGGCCTGCTCTTGTAAACCGGCATTATGGAACGCTATACAGAAAATAGCACCAACAACAGCAGATAAATTGTATCATATTAAAAAATTTCTATAGCGCCTCTCACAGGTACAACCTAATCAGAGGCGCCATACCAAATGTCACATGAACCATGCAGCTAATTTAAAAAGTGATACAGAAATGTCACATGATGATCTAGACACTGTTCACATATAATTTTCAAATATAATTTCTACAAATCGAATATTAGCCAACTTAAATTCAGTTTCAGTCAATGAAAGAAAAGACAGACATTTGTAACAAGACTACTCTAGATATCTTTAAATGGAAGCATCACTTGAAACTTTAAATGAATGTAATTCAAACTTCAGACACAGATGTTCAAGGCAAAAACATAACAGCAATCATCCGCTAACTAAGTCACAGTCACTCAAGAACTGTATTTGTATTTCTATATAATATTTGTAGTTCAGTTGTTACCTAGTTGAGCCTCCTCAAATTTATCGTTTTCGGCCAGCCATTGAGCATATGGTAGGTACACATTACTCTTATATTCTGGGTGTTTCTGAACCAATGAAAATGCCTGAACTCAAGAGAAAACAACATATCGTCAATTACGTTTGCAAATCACATCTTCCAAGACATAATTCTTTCAACTTTTCTTCTAGCTTACAGCCATTTCTCTCAACTAATGCCTTCTACTGTGATGTTAAATAGTTCATAAACTTTGGAAAAGACCTGCTGGATGCCTTTGCCTCACATGGACAAGAACATTGAAAGAGGGACTGCACCAACTGAACATTGAACTACCTAACTGGACTATCTAACCAATAGTTCAATTCACAAACTGTACTTCTGACCCGTGTTGTATGCAAGATTTGAAACTTCAAGACCAACACGAGACCGAGACAGTGAGGTGCCGAAACCGAGACAGTGAGGTACCAAGACCGAGACACTAGGCTCAATCAAGACAGTACGAGACAGTAAAAGACAAGTGATCCTATATAAAATGCTGTAAAACACTAATGTATCAGTTTTCGGGAATAAGGTTCATTTGCAATTTCAATTTGAAACTTGTAATGTATATATAGTACCAATTCGAGCATAGTTTCTATATTGCCGCAAGATTTTAAGACAGTTAACGCGAAAGTTATCGAGATCTCTTGTTCGACACAGAACAAGACTTTCACTTCTAGACGGTTTCTAAAAATTCGAGACACTACCTCGAGACCGAGACAGCAGGCTTCCGAGACCGAGACACTAAAAAACTGTCTCGAGACATCTTGAGACCGAGACACTGTCTCGAGACCATACAACTCTGCTGCTGACAACTGATTTGCATATGCTTTGCATGAATCTGCAGAAAACATAACTTTTCAAGATCTTATTCAAATACTTTCTCTTCTCCACGTCCTTTGTACCATTCCAATTCCCAAACACCATATCCTCCAAAGCCATCCATTGATTCACCTCAGTCTGGGACCTTGACCCAGAAGCAGACCTGACCGTACACGCACCACTTATTTTATTCAGGTAAGCCTGCAGTTATGCTACTTCAAACAACTCAGCAATTTTGTGAGTCATATAAATCCTAAAATAACAGTTTTGATCTTTTGACCTAACATCTGACAGACAGTCTAGCCTCTTCCATCTTACCTCGTCCCAAAGTTTTGCTTCCACTTGCAACATCACCAGTGCCTCTGTGTCACCAATCTTTGTGTAGACTTCAGAAGCATAAGCGTATTGCTCCATCTTTTGCAGATATTTGGCACATTTAGACAATGAATCCCGATCAGCTTTGTCCAGTTTTCGAGCAAGATCAATAAGCCTTAAAAGCCATATAAGAATTTTGTTTAGAATAGCTGGAAACCATAATCAGTGTAATAAAGATGTGAAATATGGTTCAAAAATGTGTTGGGAAACATATAGTGAGTGCTGCAATGGCAAGCAATGCACAGTCTTTGTGTCCAAAAGAGGCTGAATAACAGAAAATCTACAGCAACTTCTGTATGCTCCAGTAGAGACATGGGACTCTTACTTTACTAGATGAACTTTAAAAACTGTATTACCAGGTAAACTGTACACAGTGTACATTCCAGGAACCGATACAAATAAGAAGCCGAAAGAACAAAATATGCCAAGATCAAACAAAGAATTATTAAAAGCATATAAACTACAAAAGAATACAGCAGACATATATATATATATACACACACACACGCACACACACACACACATATATATATATATATATATATGCACAAACCCTGGTCTGTATCTTGCACTAATATCTTAGAAGTATGTTATGAATTGCTTGTTCACATTGGCTTTAGTGACTGACAGCATAATAATCTGCTGCTCACAACTTCGCTTGTCAGGCGTAACTTCCTGAAGCTGCAACACTATTAACAATAGGCTTAAGCAGCTGAACTGCATCAGTAGCACTGCGTTGTGTTAATCTTGTAAGGAAGCATTTAAGACTTACATGTCAGCCCATCCGTGTTCACCGATTATCTCAATTGCTTTGGCGTACTCTCCAGCCGTTATGTACATCTCGGCCGCTGATTTTGGCTCATTGAGATTACTCGCCCAGTCAGCTTGCTTTGTCATCAGCAGCTTCTTCTCAGTTGAGTCTTCTGCACCAACAAACTCCTACATAAAGACACAATCAACTCTCAATGGCAGTCCATTGGTTGGATTCTATCTATGTAAGTGATTGAATAGCACTAAAAAAGAACCATATATAATTGTCCTTAAAAAAAAGAATTACCCAGTCATATAGTAAGATCACATTGTCATCTATAACACTAGGCTCTAATATAGGATTTCTTGAACACTTCTTAATAACCCCTTAGAGCCAATTCAGTTATTTGATGCTACACAAATAACTATTGTAAAAACTAAGATCAAATTATAAAAATTCATTACACGGTTTAATATCTACAAAATGCATAGTTTTATAGCGTTGTTAGCCGTACCTTTGCCAGATCAAACATACAGAGATCTGTGTACATATTCAACGCTCGAGATGGTTGTCCAGCTTTCTTGTACAGTTTAGCTGCTTCGGTAAACTTCCCCTGTGTTGTGTAGATGTCGCCAAGAAAGACCTGCATGTTGTTATCACCTCGTCTCTTTCTTTCCTTAACATCAAGAAACGGAACAAATATACAGCATGTTTCATTTAACTGCAGCATTGAAAATCGATTTGTCTACAACAATACATTAAACTTAATTTCTAACATTTTTCCTGCAACTAACATAACCTTATCCTAGATAGTAGCAGATGGAGAGATCATGCTATTATTTGCAT
Source organism: Bimastos eiseni (assembly GCA_959347315.1). Taxonomy (NCBI): domain Eukaryota; kingdom Metazoa; phylum Annelida; class Clitellata; order Crassiclitellata; family Lumbricidae; genus Bimastos; species Bimastos eiseni. The sequence goes on along the minus strand of OY365812.1, from coordinate 10,465,268 downwards.
TTCTAATCAGAAAATAGTTAATAACTTGTGAATTTGGCAATAAAGTGGAGTAATTCAAGTAAATAGAGACAGTCTTTGAACTTAGATGGTGTATGAATTAAAAGGAACAGTTCAATCACAAGTTCATTACTTGAATTGTAGCAGGATCAACTTGTGGGAAGCTATAACTCACATAAGCAACTCAAGCTTTAAACAGACCATTTGCCAAACATGCAGTAACTAATAGTCCTGATGCATTCACAGTTTCTGATTAAAATTTTTGCAGCAGGAATCTCACACCAAGAGTATGGGAACTCGCCAGCCAATCACAAGAAAAGTAAATAAATTTAATAACAAATTCAATTAAAAAATAAATTTAAATTAAATTAAAAGAAGAAAGCAGCCCCTTAAGCTAGCCGTAGCCATGGGTATTTCATTTTGTTAGTCAGTCCTCTCCTTTGCCAACTCATCTTCCCACCGACAGCGTGCGGCCAGCGTTCTCGGCTCATGTCACGGAACCAGATCTCTGCCTTGGTCAGCTAACTTAACAGGAGAACAATCATGTTTGCACATGGTTGGTTCTTACAAAGATGGGACACATCTGCATGCAGTTTCTGGTCTCTATATCTATCTATCACAGAGAACCAAAGGCCTCTCTCTCAAGTAACATCTATCAACTGTACGTAGCTTACCTCGATATCATGAATGAGATCAAGTTTGTGTATGTCACGGATGCGGATAAAAGACTTAGCAGCTGTAACAAGGTCTAAGGCCTCAAGGGTCTCCAGGCCCAGGGCCTCCCAATCTCCATTCGTCACTCCAAGACAAGCCACATTATAGGTGTCTCTATAATACAAGTACAACAGCAAATACCAGTGAGATCATAAATTTAACAGAAGCATGTAAATTAACGAACAAACAGCTCCGGACGTACATCATTAGTGAATACGCCTTACTTATAACTGAACTACACAAAGATAGAAAGAATGACATGATTTACTTGAAGAGCTTCTTTTCCAGATACTGATACATTGGAGCCGACTGTGGTACGTCAACCATTGACATGTTACAACCATTGAGGCAGTAAATGCTCGATCCATTGAAGCCAACCACAAAACCCTAAGAGCAAGAAAATAATAATAAGATAATAAGAAATTTGGGGGAAATCGAGATCGTCGCAAACTCACTCATCACATTTGCACATAATTATCTAAAGTTATAAATGTTACATGTTTTATCATGGCAATACAACATTGTAAATGCAAGAAAAATAAGAACAAGTAAAATCTATTTTGTTAAACCACCTTATTTTCTACTAACATATCATCCTCACGATCATGATCATGAGCCTAATAATCATAATAATCATACCTGATTAAATGCAGTCACCATGATCAGTATACTCATGCAATGTCATAAAATACAGAATCAGTTCTTTTGAGGATATGGTTCTGGGTGCCAATAACAAGTAATGCATAGTTCAGTTGCAATATACTTGAAGCCACCAGTATTAGAAGCAGACAAATGAAGAAAGGAGCAGAAGATACCTGTAGTTTCTGTTGATGGACAGGAAAGTTGGCTGCTTTGATGTTGACGAGACCATTGCCACTGAAGCAAAGCATGTCCTCATGGCGTGTATTCCACGAAACACTGTTGGCATTTGGCTCCTACGCATGCGTAGACAACAACATGTGAATATTGATATAATGCTCTTATCTTAACAGTTAGGTCAATGATATGATTCAATACTAGTTGGTACTGTACTGCTTTATCTCGATAACATGCTAAATGAGTCTAAATCCAATTATATTGTTCTAACCTGGTATTGTAATTCTTTTGTCTTAACATCATAGACAAGGCACGTGTTATGTTCGTCGACAACAGCCAACTTCTTGCGTGTATTGTTCAAATCAAGACATCTCATTGAAGTATTTATCTTCAAGATTTGAACAGGAAAAGGGTTGTCGATGAATATCTGAAGAACCTGCACAAAATATTTTTTTAAATCAGTTTCTCATGAAATATAACGAAATAGGTTTTTACTAAGCTAACCATAAGACACATTAGCCAATATAGAACAAATTGCAGTTAACTTAAAGGAAATCAATTCATTATGTGAAAAGATTTAAAAAACAAGTAATTTTTCAATGTACGTTAGTGTAACTACAACAACATATCTATTTAACACCTTCATTGATCGCCAATTCAGAGGTGTGGTGGATGGTAGGTAGTGCACTGGATCACGATACAACAAACCTTGGGGTAGGATGGTCAAACCCACGTATTTGTCACCAAGTGCATAATATGCTACTAGCATAAGCTAGGAAGTAAACAGCAAGTTCAGATACTTGTGATTCGTCGAGAGCCAAACAGTATCGAACATGGTCTTTGATTTAACGTCAACAGTTCTTCCAAATACTGGATGTCCACTTATCTATCAATGATGCCTTTCCCACCTGTCCATTCTTGAGTCCGGTGAGAAGTCCCTCGCGGCCAGGTGGACCACCCATGACCTTGATGTACTTGATGGGTGACTCCATCACCCATTCCCTATGCTTGACTCCCTTAAATGACAGACACTGCAGACGCTTCTCCTACACCAACAGAAATATTTGACAGCACTCAATTAGCACAAACTGATAAACAGTTCATTAACAGTCAGTTTCACACAATACAACTGTTTTTCTGACTATTTTGTCTTAAAATATTTCACATATCATTTTACACTTTGGTACAAATCATTCGTCACCTCAAATTATGTCAAACTTTTCTAAACAAAATACAAATTCTTGAATTGAATTTACGTAAAATATCAAGCTGATGAATTTGGCAGCTTGTTTAAAAACTTATATATTCAATTCTACTTGCCTTAAACAAATTTGCTGAATAAATGTAATTTTGATTTGTCTTCTGATTATGAATCTATATAAATCAATGAAAATAAGTAAGCAGATGAATACACTGACCAGACAGAGAACGATATGTTGAGCACAGACGACAAGACTATAGCACTCGACCTTCTTACTAAACTTCTCCTTAACTTTGTATTTCATATCAGTTGGATCATCCATTGAAACCTCGTAAACAATAAACTTCTCAGGAAGCTGCACCTGAAATAAGACGCAATCAGAGTTCAACAGCAGGATAGCATGCGATAATAGGCAAGAGAAAGACAATGTAGTAGGAAATGGGCGAAAAAATCATTGGTAATTAAGATGAGAAAAACTCTGGCAGCTCAAAGCTATAAAAAGGCAGAGTCAATCACAGATTGAATTATTAATATGTTTAGTGTTTACACATGGTTTTAAGTCTTTTACAGGAAATTATCATCGATTGTTGCTCTCTGCATTATGATAGTTACACATACACAGCTGGGTTTACTTGAAGAAAGTGCTTCTCGCTCAATTCTATAAAACTTCAGCTGCTCTGGCCTCAACTGGCTTCCCACTCATACAATACAATACAATACAACTGTTATTTGATATCACCCTTCCTACACTTAAGTTCAGAAGTGCACACACGCTTCGACGGCACAACTGCAGTTGTAATGCAGAGCAATTGTGTGCAAAGGACTTGCTCAAGGTCCCTCTACAGTGACGCCCCGGACGAGAGTCAACCCGCTCACTCAGAGCACACTGAGTGTTACGGGCCGACCGCTATAATCGCTTGCCCACCATGACACATAGCCCACATTGGTTTAAAGTTCTTCTCCTTACATCCACAGCAAGGGTCAGGCTTCACACAATCTTTGTGAAGCTATTATTCGACCTCTTTTGGCTGCCTCCCGTCGCCCTCTCCATTATTTAGACAGACACAGGGCGGCGATCCCAGGGAGGTCCAGGGGGACAAGTCCCCCAGCCACCTTTCACAGAAAGAGGACAAGTTATACATGTGTCACCCCCACATTTCCTACCCCTCTTTTATTCTTGGTTGTCCCCCCACCTGTCACACAAGACTGCCACCTCTGGACAGACATAGTCTCTTGGTACCTTGCACTCGAACTGCTTCTGTTCAGAAACACGCTTGCTCATTGAATTTTACTAGCGGCACTTATGTCTCTGCCCCTTCTATAAAGACTTTTCTCTGCTATGGCTTTTCATACTTGGAGCACCTCTGATTAGGTTTTACTGTGAGAGACACTAAAGAAAGCTGCAAGTACAATACAAATCAATACTACTGATGTCATTATGTCAGATCAGGCATGTCAAAAGCTCATATTTTAAAACAGATCCATATAGAAATTTATTCTGCTTTATAACTCAATTGTGGTTAGTCTCAAGTTTGAAATCAAATTCAAGATACAGTACAGAACAATAGATTTGGATTACCCACTGCTAACTTATTCTTGTATGTTGAGACCTTCTTCACAAGCTCCCTACATCTTATACGCACTGAATCACAGAAAACAACAGAACAGACAGCTAATATATAGACAGCAGCATGAGCATTGTTGCATTAAAACAATGATAATAATTAAATAACAGCAGTTTATGTCATGCTAACTTAGTCAGCAACTCCATCCATGTCATTCATTACATCTATACATGACACCTAATCTTTTCTCTGTTCATCTGTTTGAGATGACATAATGAACTGGCTGACCTTTCTCATCCGTGGCAAGATGATGTATCACAACATCTGTCATCCGATCCCTGTATGCATAGCGATCTTTGTACAGTCCATGAATCGTACTCAAGATGACCTGATTGAAGCTGATCATACCATCTTGACAACCAACTGCCTGGAAAATCAGAAAATTTTTAACAGTCAATATATTCCACTTAATACATGAGCAAGGTGAGTAAATCTGATACATGAGACAAATTTGCAACCAGGTAATCCAAAGATACATGCACTTAATGCTAAAAGCAAGATGCCAGACCTAAATAATTCTTTAACAATATTTTATTCAGCAGAAGACAAGATATGCATTAGAAATAAAGTTCTATGGCAAGAAAATCAAGAGAACCATTGCACAAACATGCATGAATATAAACTCAGAGCGACCGTAAAAAGTGTCTCTGAGGCGACTTAGAGAAATAATAAAAATAAATAAATCGTAAATAAATAAATAACAATAAATAATCAATTGAGTCGTGAGGGTTTGTGATATCGAGTGGCGCTATATTCCATCAAAAAAAATTACAATTGGATCACAATTTGTGCAAAAAAGAGACGAAGTCAGTCAATCATGAATTATCTACACTAAATAATTAACTGATTATCATTCACACAAAAATTGTGAATCAATGGTAATAATTTAAGCAACAACATTCATTGAACTCTCAAATTATATGCTAATATCAAATTTACCATAAAATCATAAAATAAGTAAATATCCATTTTTTCAACACTTTAATGATCACAAAACATAACCATAAGGACTCATTAATTAATTAATTAACTCATGGAAAGCTTGGAAATTAGCACGATCACAATTCACGACATCTTCAAGAAATTTAAAGAATCTAACCACGCAATGGGAGTCCGGTCGGATTTTGCTGCACCAGACCCAGGACTGGAGTTCGGCCACAGTTCCAAGTTTTATTCCATCCCTAGAAAACAGCATACACTGTTTGTTTGCTCCAGATATGATGAGATACTCGCCTTTGCTGAACCATCCGACACTGCATGGATCAAAGTCCAACTGCTTCTCTTTTCCAGTCTATTAAAGATTTCACAAAATGACATGATAATAACTAGTTATTCATACTGAAATCAGAATATAACAATGCTGAACAAATTGCCTAATCCAAATCTTTATGGCAATTGAACATAAATTTATGCCTACAACCTTTAAATTTTATAACTATTTTAACACTATGATGATGAGCATCATGAAGCATGTGCCTACGGTTACTAGAGAAAGAGCTCAGCCTGTTATCAAAGGGTTAATTGTCATTAAATTCTGCGGATATTAAAGAAGGTACAAACGCCTTCCCATTGAATCAGTTTGAAATAGTCATACACTTTGACCTGTGTTATTGATAAAATATAACCAAAAGTTTAAGACTTTTAGCCAGAATAAATGACAAAGCAGAAATATCGACTACCATTGTGCCAGAGAGCAGATAGAAAGACAATTTCTGACTCCAGTCGACAACCGCTAGAGTATCTTTTTCCTCCCTAAAACAACATCAAACAGTTAAACATCAAATTACTTAAGCATCACACATTTAAAAGTTTACACTGATTTCCAATATATATGACATTTATTTTGCCGAAATTTGATAACGCCCTTCTTCCAACAATTTTTGCTCAGAAGTGCATACACACGCCTCGACGGCGCAATTGCAGTTGTACTGCAGGGCAATGATGCGCGTAGGACTTGCTCAAGGTCCCTACACAGTGACGCCCCGGACGAGGCTCGAACCCTCGCGCTCAGCACATACTGAACGTTACGAGCTGACCGCTCTAACCGATCGGCCACTGTGCCACACAACCAATATGAAATGCAGAACAGGCGCTTTGGCAGATTCAGTTTCTAACAGGATCAATAATAAGCGGCACGGTCTCCAGTTGGTTAGAGCGGTCGGCTTGCAACACGGAGAGTACAGGTTCAATCCATCCTCGTCCGAGGTGGTTATTGAGTAGGGACCTCAATCAAGTCCTTCATGCACAGTTTCTCTGCAATATAATTACATCTGAACCATCTGTAAACTTGTGAATTTTGCAAGAAGTGCAATTTCAAATGCAAGTGCAGTGCATTATAAATAAAAAACCCTATAATGACTAAGTTGTACTTAGTTTTTAATCTAATTCCACAGCTGTAACTACCAACACAGGATATTATAGTGAATGTTTGCTAAACTACAATAGTTGCAACTAACCTGCTCGGAGACCATTCCAAGTCCCAGATTGGACAAGCAGCACCTCTGTCAATCTTTACCTTTTCCTCAAGTGCCTGAAATATATATTAAACTATCCTGCACAATGTGTACACTGCTAAATCAGGAGAGTCTATCTATAAAAATCATAAATTATAAAACAAAATCGAACAACACACAACACTAGTAGAAAATGACTAACAGGCATTATCATAAAAAATTCATGCTTGCGATTTACAATAAACTTAGAGGGACAATCGTAATCTCCAAATTTCTAAAGCGCCACTTTAAAGCTAAACGCAGGGCACCAGCTTATTCACGAGCGCTGTGTCAAATCAAAGGGGTGTCCAAAGGATAGTCCGTGGGGGGTCAGAGTTCAGTTACCAGGAAGTCAGCAGGGAGGCAGATTAGCTGTTAAGGAGGGTGTCGTTTTGGTCAAGGATTGACAGGTGGGATGTCAAGTAGTGAGTCTGGGTAAGAGTTCTTGAAAAGGTGGGATTTAAGTTTAGAATGGAAAGCCCGGGGTGTGATGGACAAAGGCGCTAGGGACATATGATGCTGCATGACGGGAAATGATGGTGAAGGAACCTAGAACGCACGAAATTCATGAGGTAGGTTGTTCCAGAGACGAGGTGCGGCTTTTGATATTGCGCGGTTGGAGAACTTGAGATGAGATGTGATCAGAGGTCGAGTGAGCGTGAGGCAAGAGGACGATTGGGTAGAGCGGGTTGGCTGGATGGTGAAGAGTTCGCAAAGATATTTGGGCTGTGAATATTGTATGGAGTTGTAAGTTAATGATAAGATTTTGAAGTGAATGCGCTCTGGGATTTTTAGCCAGTTAAGTGACTTGAGGATTGGGGTGATGTGATAATGCTTGGGTGTTCTGGTGATGGCTCTGGCTAATGAGTTTTGAATTAGTTGTAAACGTTTGATTTGTGTGGCTTCAAGGTTGAGGAAGGGGGAGTTGGAGTAGTCGAGCTTGGAGTGGACGATTGAGGTAGCAATAGTGGAAGCAGTTTTGAAGTCGAGCATGGGTCGGATGCGGCGGAGGTAGCGAATGTGCATGAAACAGGAGCGAGAGAGGTTAGAGATGTGATTGGAGAAAGAGAGATGAGGATCAAAGATGATGCCAAGATTTCGGACTGGGGCATCCAAGGTGAAGGGAAGGGATGAAGAGTTAGTGGGTAAGTGAATTGTAGGGTCGGGTATTTTCTTGATTTGGTCAGGGAGGCCTATGAGGATAAATTCTGTCTTGGAAGGGTTGAGGCAGAGGAGGTTAGATGACATCCATTCGGAGACTAAGTTTACTACATTCAGTATTTGTGCAATGGAGGTGGAGAAAGAGGTTGGGGAGAAGGATATGTAGAGTTGAGTGTCATCTGCACACATGTGGTGGTTGACAGAGGAGGATTGTATGAGTTGACTTAAGGGTGTGGTATAGAGGATGAAGAGGAGTGGTTCTAGGACAGAGCCTTGAGAGACACCACATGTGAGTGGAAGGGGTTGCAAGCAGAGTTTGGAGGCCTTGACAGAGAAGAATCTGGAAGATAAGTAGGATTGGAACCAGAGTAGAGCAGTCCCAGAAATGCCAAACCAAGAGGATAGTCTAGTCAAGAGAAGGCTGTGGTCAATGGTATCAAATGCAGCAGAGATGTTGAGGAGGCAGAGGCAGGAAACGTGTTGATGGCTGACGGCAGAGACCAATTTGTTATATAGAGAGACAAGCAGAGTTTCTGTGGAGTGGTGTTTAGTGAAGCCTGGTTGGTGGGGGTTTAGCAGTGAGTTTGTTGAGTGGTAGTCATTAAGGCGGGTAAGAACAATTCTTTCAGTTAGTTTAGACAGAAAAGAGAGATTGGAAATGGGACAGTAGTTAGAAAGATATTTTTTGTCTAGATTTGCTTTTTTTAGTAGGGGAGAGACGATAGATTGTTTAAAGACCATAGGAAAATTTCCAGTAGAGAGCAAAAGATTGATGATTTTAGTGATGACAGGAACAAGGATTGAGGCACAGTCTTTTAGGAGAGAGGTGGAGATAGGATCGAGTTCACATTGCTTGTTAGGAAGGAAATTTAGGAGGAGTAGTACTTCTGATTCAGTGGCAGGAGATAGAATTGAGAGCGATGACTGATGGAAAGGTGGAGTAGGGTTGGGAGAAATCAGTGGAACAGTGCTGGAGGAGTTGGAGGCTAGAAGAGATTGTAGTTTGAAATGAAGAGATGAGATTTTGTCAGAGAAGAAAGAGCAGAAGGTGTCAGCGATAGAGGATGTGGGGATGGAGCTGGGCAGTGGTGAGGGAGACTTACGATGAAGAAGAGAATTGATAGCTTTTCAGAAGTGTCTAGGATTGAAGGAACTGGAGTGGATAAGCGAGGAGTAGTATTTTTTCTTGGCTGCAGCGATAAGGTTATGGTATCTGTGTGTGGCTGATTTGAGGGTAGACAGGGTTTTTGCTTTGGATGTTGAGTCTTTGGCGCGCTTGTAGGTGTGCTCAAGGCGCCTGCGGAAGGTTTTGAAAGCTTGGAGATAGGTGAACCAAAGGTTAGATGTGCGTGAGCTGTGTTTGATAATGAGTGGTGCATGAGTGTCAAGGAGGTTAGAGAGTGTTGAATTGTAACAAGACAGAAGATCATATAGAGAATGAGGAGGATTGAGGGCAAGTTTGGAGTTAAGAATGTCCTTGATGAAGGCCTGACAGTCAATGGACCCGATGGAGCGAGATGAGTGAGTGGTTGGAGGAGGGCGAGGAAAAGGCTTAATTTCGAGGTCGACAATGATAAGGTCGGTAATGTTTAGAATTGAGTGTGATAGCTTGGGAGATAGGTGGGAGGCTGCGGAAGTGATAACAAGGTCGAGTGTGTGGTTCTTGATGTGGGTCGGAAAGTTGACGTGTTGGACGAGATTGAATGATGAGAGAAGGCTGAGGAAGCCAGATGCAAGAGGATCAGAGGGATTGTCGACATGGATGTTGAAGTCGCCCGTGATTATGAATTCATTAGGGGTAGTTGCAGTGACGGAGAGGAGAGATCCAAATTCGTCAAGAATAACAGAGGGTTTTGAGGAGTTGGCAGAGGAAGTTGGAGGACGGTAGATGTTGAAGACTGTAAGGAGATCTGAGTCGAGTCTGAGCGTTGTGGAGGAGCATTCAAAGGATCGGAAGGTGTGACTGGAAGAATTTGAGGTTACAGCGGGTTCATGGACCAGGAAAGCAGAGCCGCCACAAGAATTTTTTTAGACTTTGCGGAGGAGGTCGTGCAAGGGAAGTTATGAAGGGAGTAGCCATGAGGTAAGGAATCTGCGATGTGGGGGTAGTAGACGAAGTGGATAGCCAGGTTTCTTGGAGAGCAACGAGATCTGGTGGGTTAGTGGAGAAGGTGATGTCACTGAGGGCGATGGAGTTTTTTGGGTTTAGCAATGATCGAATGTTGAGGGAAAAGAGACGAAACATCTTGTTGGCTGAGGATTGTGTATTGGGGCCTGGATTTAACTCAATGTCAATCGTCGACAATGACAAATATGTAACGGTTACATTTGTTACTGTCCTGTAATGTCCAACTGACAAATATAATGTCTGAAATTTACGCTTCATGTGCTATATCTCACAATTCCAATGCTGTCCACTCAGTGCACAAGTTCATAAAGGCATATAATAAATTGGGCAATGACCTTCACACAAGACAGTATTTTTCTGAGTGTCTGCAAATAAGCTGGCACCATGTGCATAGCAATTGAGCAGTTTTATATAAATTTGGAGTCTACACTGACAATTATGATGACATAATTAATAACTGCATATAGATAGGCACCAGAGATCTCGTTTGACAGGTGGGGGACGCCCAATGAGAGGGGTAGGAAATGTGAGTGGCACACACGTTTAATGTGCCCCCTGTTTGTAAAGGTGGGGGGACTTGCCTCCTTCGACCCAACCGGGATCGCCGCCCCTGATAGGCACATTAAAATATTAATGTTAACAATATTTTATTACAATAACACATTCAATTGATCTACATTGGTCAGATGTTTATGATGTAAACATCTGATTAACCTGTTAAAAAGAAGCCAATTGAGGACAGATTAGTAACAGAATTTCATCTATAAACCACACACTTTGTTTCGAATGCTGATAAGGCCACTGTAGAACCCAATGGCAAAATACTGTCCATCGCTCGTCCAGGAACAGGACGTCACTCGGGAATTGATCTTAGTCCGTTCCACCTTCAGATCATCATAGCTAAATGTAGCTATAACAACAGAACAGAAATGACTACCTTCCGAATTACTACATCAATTCACCGGAGACTCAAAATACCAATACCCCATTTTAAATCCACAACAAGAGTTACTTCTGCATCTGACTCAATTTTGTGGGTATGACAGAGAGTCTGTTATGTATTATAATTAATACAATTGTAATTTCCACAGCATTTATATAGTGCCACTCAAATTAGAGGTGCTCACAGAACACAAATTTATACAGAGAAAAGGAAAGTCTTCAGGCGCTTCCGGAAGGCAGCAGGGGAGAGAGAGGGCAGCTCCATCCGAAGAGGAAGGCTAGGCTATTCCAGCTGGTGGGACCCACGTAGGCAAAGCACTTCATAATGGTACAGCATGTATCAAATGTTAAGTACCCAGTCACGATAACTGAAAAAAGCAATGCCAAGCCTCGTCATTAATAAATGATACATCAATTTTACTATCCAACTTGTATAGCACCAGAAAATCCTAGTAAGCACTAGAAACAAATTAATCTGACATCAGACAGATGTAAAACTATTCATAGTACACTAATCAACAATATTCCTCACATGCATTATTGAACACACATTACATTCTTACCTAGATCTGCTGATGTGCAAACTAACAGAACATGGTTGATAGGGTTGCATGCTAAGCATTGAACTGCATCACCATTGCTAAAGAAATACAAAACAATCCACCAAAAGAAGTTAATGTGACAATCAATTGGTATCTGAAACTGTGTCAAGAGTTGACAGAGCACATACTAGGTGAAGCGCTAAACAGATTCACTCCCATCTGACCTAGATAGAAGTAACTAATTAATAATAATGATAAAGATAATGATAATAAATATAGTACTGTATATACATTTATAAGCACTTTCATTTTCTTTTATATATAGTTAATACATATTAAATTTCTTGTTGCCCAGGGTCCACTCTGACCCTTTATATACTCCCCTAAAACTCTCCTTTTCAGCCATGCTGGGGTCTCTAAAGCTCCCAAGTAGTAACCTGGAAGAGAGGCCATATAAATCTGTATAATGAATTAATGTAGGAAAAGGCTAGTTCTGTAGAAAAACTACAACAATAAACTTACACAAACTTGTTTTTCCCGACCATCTGACTGTCCCAGATGATGACGTATTTGTCAGCCGAACCTGAAGCAAAGTAGCGTCCATCCTTAGAGTACGCCACACAGAACACAGCGTCTGAATGACCTTTGAGTGCTTGTAACAGTGTACCAGTGTTTGCATCGTAGACAAGGACTCTGTTACCCGCCGCTAAGATCAACCGAGATCCATCTGCATTGAAGCACAGGTCCCAGATACAGCTGCAAAGGGAACAGTAAATACTCAATCAGATTTTGGCAAACACACACTGCTAAGCAGAATGCAACATGAAATATACACAGAAAATGACCAATTTCAACATAAGATGAAGGCCACACAATGCAGAACACATATAAAAGTGATCCTGCAGTGTGTTTAAAAGCCTTCTTATGTTTCTTTGTATGTGTGTGTCTATGCAAGTTGGAAAGCTAGAGGAAAGAATCATGCAAGTAGTCCTAAAATAGCACCCAATGAGGCAGCAGAGCGAATGACGACATTGAATAACAATCTGCATTAGTTAGTGGTTATGCAAATGCCTTCCTAAGAGAGATTAGAAATTTCTGGTCACATTCAGGAAGAAGAAGAACACTGATATGTGGGGCATAATGTTCAGAAATCATAGAATTTAAGAGGTGTAATGAATAGGACACCAGCATGCAGAGCAGAAAAAGCGAGTTTGATTTCCGCCACCCCTAAGGTTGACAATCCTATCTTTCACAAGGCAGCAACATTGGTTAAATTAGATGTATAACTTGATGGGCACCATGCACGGCTGCCGACAGTTACAATCGAATCCTGCAATAACCTGTCATCATCTATCATTCATTCATACTGTGTCTGTAATCATTTCATTAAATGGAAGATTTCTAGAGGGCCGTAATGCAGCCATGCGGCTTCAAGAGCGCTAAATCATACTGTGGTTTGTCAGTTTGAAATTAAACAATGTTATTATTTGACGGGAAAGATGAAAAAACAGACTCTGCCCACATTAGACAGGCAACATGCATGGAAAAGATCAACTATGCAGCATACAACTATAGTGCACATGTGCTCATTGAAAATAATGAAAATAATTTTCAATAGCGGCATAGCCTACTGACGGCTGATAACGCCATCTCGAATGAAAAACTGTATTGGACTAGACATAATTAATAGTAAAAATCCCTTTCACGGGTCAGTCATTTTATTTAAACTTGCTAAGCCGTGGAATCTTATAGTTTGTAATTGAACTAAATGTTTTGGTTTTCATTAGATCACTGTATTATATACACAGCGTCGGCGTCACCATGGAGTTCTGACGCTGATCAAGCTCAGTGCCTACTAACAACAATAAATATCAAACTAATTGTATCAGATACAGAGTCCTGGCTAAAAACTGGTGATAGTCAATTTACTGATAAAACGACATATTATTATATTTACCAGTCTTCATTTGTTTTCTTATCAGAAACTTTGTCGAACCAGCTTTGAACGGTCCTCATTTTCTCGATCAGAGGAATCCAGACCACAGCGCATGCGCATTGACATTTAGCGCACGGAGTTATGGGAGTTTGGGAAACTTACTCTGGTTTGTACCAACGAAATTCCATTTAAAATAATGGTTGTTCAAAGTGACTCATAATTATTTAATATTTAATTCTGCACTTCATTTGTCATTTTTGAAGCTTCCCACGAGCTCAGATATACATAATCGAAGAAACAAGTATTGAGACAACTTATAAGCGATAGAGAATGCTGAAGTTCAAATGTATTGGACAGACGGGAACGCGTCCCTCAATAGCTTATTTACCATTTAACACTGCTATTTAGTGAGTAAATAAAACTACTTTCCTCTAAGTCCAATAATTGACTGCCAAAAATAAGGCGCAGCTGACAGTTGATTAATGTAATTATACTCTTTTAGGGTCGCCTTCTGACACATGTCACCAGAGACCCTAGAGAGACAAGCTACTTGTTCCAACGATTGTCAGTTTGCATCCAGGGCTTCAACGCAGTCGCCTTCAGAGGCTCTTTTGTGCAGCTGTAGTTTAACCAAACAACAACAACAACAACAACAACAATAGTAGTAGTAGTAGTAATAATAATAATAGTAGTAATAATAATAAGATGTGACGCCAAGTCACATCTTGCCGACACATCTATCAGAGCTGGCGAAGCAGCCGAACGCGCAGCTAAGACGAAGAGGGCCAAGTATTCCACCATAACCAACACCCACGACTTCGTAGCCCTCTCCTTGGAATCCGGCGGCGCTTGGAGCAGTGAAGGACTGCAGTTCATCTCAGAGTTGGGTAGTCGAACGAGTTCTGCAACCCACGATCCAATGGAGACGTCATTTCTGTTCCAGCGTATCTCGGTTATTCTTCAGCGTGGGAACGCCGCCTGCCTCTTCGGGACATTGCCACCACTCACTTAGCTCGCCCACATGGGCGATAACAGCATAATATAATAATAATATTATCATAATAATAATAATTATCATAATAATTAATATTATTATTGATTATTATTATTGTTATTATTATTACGGCAACTGCATTTATGATAATAATAATTATTATTATACTCTTAGACACCTTTATTTAAAGAGGTATTGTTAGGATACCATATAAGTAGTGCAACGTGTGTGTGATATAGTTGGGAGTGGACGGGTTGATAGTTATACATTCTGAGGTTATGCCCTATGGTCCAGTAAATGCGTAATTGCATTTGAGGAGGAATGTGTAGCGGTTCCCCGGCTCTCAACTTTTGCAAAGCTTCCGTTTTGACGTTTCAATTTCTTGTTGAAGAAAGCTTCGATTTTTCTGTCCAACAGTAATCATTGATGGACAAAGACAGCGCTGCTGAAATTAATACTAGAGGAAGACAGCGGAAGGAGAGGATTCATGAGAACAGAAAGAAAGAGGTGAGGACGAGGACGAGGCAGAGGATAATAGATGGTGAAAGGGAGTGAAAGTTGAGGGTCTTCTGCATTGGCAGAAGTGTTGGCCTACTCTCCTTAAAGTCAGATACGGTAGCCATTACATATTGCATTGTATTGTATTTTAATCTTTGTTTATATAGCGCTTCTCTCAGCGCACACCAATCGCTTCCATATAAAAGAAATTCGTCTTTAGAAAGGACAAAACAGGCACTATATTGTAACCCATGCGTATCACTGTATTGTACGACTAACCGTGATAGCGTTTAACAAAACTATAAATAAATCATAATGAAGTTACATGTGAGAAAAAATGATATTAAAGAAACCTTTCTTGTTTGACCCACATTAGGACATAAAAACTGTTAATGAGATGGCGGGGCTTGCATTCTGGTCAGATGTACAGTAGCCTAAGTCAATACGTGGGCTGATGTTGGTTAGACACACTCTTAAGTCGTTATTTAGACAGAGCCTATTCTTATAGTTATTTATTCTTGAGTGTAATCATAGCTGAACAGCCGGTCTCACAGATGTACGCGTAGTTTAAACTGGCAGCAACACTGACAGGGCAACGATCTATAGAAAATATAGCGCATTACATTCACGTGACAATATTTTTCAAAGGAAAAAAATGCGATATCAAAGAAAAGTTGGTAACCTACTTGGATATCCTTTGCGACCCACAGGTTGAGAATCACTGGTCTAAATCGACGTCGATTGCGACGTAGCACAAGGGCAGCCACCTTGTTTTTCGCCTTTAAGCTGGTAATTAAGCTGAATTAAGTGGGATTAGACTTATACCCCGACTAAAGGGATAATACCGCCAGGGATGTGGTCTAGAGACCGCGGTCTTGGTCTCGGACCATCGGTCTTGGTCTCGAATGCGTCGGTCTAGGTCTTAAAGGAATGGTCTTGGATTGGTCTTCGTCTGAGGTTAACGTTCTTGGTCAATTGCCGTATCAGAGCAATTCCTTTGATATTTGTCGGTTATTTTCGATTAGAGACACCGGTGTTTAGACCATATATATATATATATATATATATATATATATATATATCCTCATGAATAGCAAAAAATGCATTTGCAACGGAACCAGCCATTTAAAAATTTGTTTCACAAATCTCAAGGCTCTGGAACATTCTAATAATTGTGTTTAGCCTCGTTTAGTCACTATTAACCTACAATTCCGAGTACTAGTAGGCTTACATCATTCAAACGGAACGTTCGTCTACTAGTCTTAAAGTATTTAAATCGTATACTGTTAAGTAATTTATAGCGCGATATTCTCCGGCCGAAGCCAAGGGCTGAATCCGCAAAAGTTCAGGCCGCCCGGTAAAACTGTTTCTGGACCACTATTAAGATTAGTATTCTTCAGAAAAAAAGTAATGTTTTAAGCGTGGTATTCGGTTTTAGCGTCTTAATAGATTGAATTGTTCATTAAAAAGAGGCTCGGTCTTGGTCTCGTGACCAACACTGAATACCGCCTCAGGAATAGCGATAACCCACTAGTCGGGTTTAGGCCATATTTAATCCGGGTATTAGCGTTAACCGTCTTCTGAATACCGCCCCAGTTGTAGTCGATACGTGCAAGACTTCTAGCATGTATGTAGTGATTACGCGTAAAACGAGGGATAAATAATAAAATCAATATCAGAATGCACAAGAGGAGTAATTACAAGTTCCCTGAATCAGTTTCAGCAAAGGCTACACGAAGAAACTGCAAGTCGAGTTAAAACAAACTATTGCATTATAATAAAACTAAAATACAGAAAATGAAAACAAAGAAGTGATAAGAAATATGTGAAAACTCACCAACCTGGAACCTATAAAAAAAGTTTCAAAGACTGCACAAGGTGCGAAAATACTGTAAAAACAAAGAAATTACATTTCGTCCCAAATCTTGGAAATAAAAATTTTGAAAGTAAATGTATGACGAAGAGTATGGCTATTTATTAGTCTATAATAGTAGTTCCAAACTGTGGCACACGAGTCAAATGCGGTCATTAAACCTGTCTCACTTAAATATTTTCCTTCCATTTTAGTGTAAGACATCTTCAATTTATATTCCTGATCTAAAACTGTCATTTCATGACAATTACAGTGATCCCATAATGAAGTCACCTACAGAAAATAAAATAATTATAACACAAACAACAAGGCTGATTTACACATCGTTCCAACTTATGTTGTAATTAAGACTCAAACCATTGGCATTAATAATAACCAACTGTAACAATGATTACCAGTTCCTTCAATCCCTGCATCTATGAAAGGCTAAACAATATGTATCGCATAAGCGTGTTGAGAAACAGAACTTTCCAGTAGTTCACTTCAAGATGTCAATCACTGGTAGATGTTTTTAATTTGGTAGCCAGCGTTTTACAGACAACTTACCCTAATTATCTAACTGAACATTCATATCTATTGTCTATGGGAGCTCCACAAATCACGTATGTATGCATAGGCTACAGACAAGTTCTATTAAAAGAAATAGGACTTAAGGAGCAGTGTAACTTGTATTAGACTTAAGAACTTCCACCAGTCACATTAATATAATTAGTAATCCTTGATGTATCTGTGTGGATTAAATAATTACCAATATAAAGGAACTGCGGGTACATCAAGTGCACTTACGCAACGGGATGCGAAAAAGTACACATGCAAGGCGAGAGGGGCTCATTTTCCCAGATTTCTGTGTACATAAAAAATGGATGGCCCTTCTGTATTTCAACATGAATAGAGACACGAATGAAAATTGGAAAAGAAATGGACTGTTCACTGAGAGTGTCATTTGGAATCAAAAGCATAGATTTATTCATCGCTTCTGTCTTTCTTTTTCTTCTTCTTCTTTTTCTCTTCTGTTCCACCGTTCTCAGTTGCACTGACATCCATTGACAGATCTAACGCAATCGCAGATTCTTCGGCGACTCCTTCGCTCTTCCTCTTCTTTTTCTTCTTCTTCTCTTCCGTCTGACCCTCCTCAATTCCACTGATGGGCATCGACTCATTTAATGAAGCCACTGAATCGTTGGCCAATCCTTCAGACTTCCTATTCTTTTTCTTTTTGTGACTCTTCTGCTCTTCTCCATCTGCTGCCGACTTGTTCAATGATTGGTCCGTTCCTGCCGCCAACTTTACTCGCTTCTGTTCCGTTTCGTCTTCGGCCATTGACTTTCTCTTCTTCTTCCTCTCTTGCTTTGCCAGTGCCTTCTGGACTTCTGCAGCCTAGAACGTTAAAACAAACAGTTAATCAACAATGACAATCTAAATAACATCAAAGCAAAAATCGCTGCACAATGTTATGGAAGATTTCCTAAACACAAAGCCAGTCAACCTGTGATACAAAAGTAGAACTGCAATCAATACTAAACAGTAAAAGCCAGCCTAAAACAGTTTCTCTTTTCGTGCAATTGTCTTCAATTTATACAACAAAGGTATAGGCAAAAAATTTCTTAGCAGTTTAAAAATATTTTGTTCTCACTGTTTGTAAACAATCTCCACACATTTTTCTGCTCACATGACAGTTATGTTATTGCTGAAAATATATAGAATTTGTGTTGTACAGTTTGGGGTAACTATGTGTAGCTCAACAAAAATTTCCCAAAATCTCGATGGAGAGATGGAAAGAGGAGAAAAATGCTTACATAAAGGTTGTACCATATGACTATACATTAATTACTCACTAAGATACGACAAATTGACATTTTAATTGTAAGTTTTGACAAAAATATTTGTGCAGTGGTAAATGGCTAATAGAAAGTATACTTGGCACATATGTGAAGAGATTCATTTTTTAAAACAAGAAGTTTAAAATCAACACACAACAATTTATCAACAATCAAAAATATAGCATGTATAAACAATCACAATTAAAGTGTGCAAAAAAAATATTGGAAAAAGGCAACATAAAACTAAGAATGAAATACCTCAGTTGCTGCTATTCCCATCACATCACAGTTTTTCCTTGGCGTTTCTCCACTTTCATAAAATTTGAGTCTTTCTTCAACCAACTCCTTAAGGTGAGCTCCATAAACTGATGTTGGGATATCTAGACACAACAAGAATATCTTGGTAGAAGCAATATAAACATAGCAAGCAACCTGCACATATCATTGGCTGTAAATGGTATTCATCCTCCTACGTATTTCACAGAAAGTTTATTTGCATATTTCAGCAAAAGTGACAAAATGCAAAACATGATTATTGAGTGATGTTAGTTGCATGTTTTAATAACTGAAAGATAATATAACTTTGACTTATCTGCTACCAAACAGTTTTACAATAGCACAAATGTCAGTAAACAAAGCTATAGGTTTGATGAACAGTTCCGCTGCAAGTGTTGACATTTGCCGAGACAACATAACTGAAAGTTGCCAATACTAATTTGAAATACTGAAATTAAACTGTACCTGTAAAGCAATCAATCCTTGCTGCTAACGAACACTTGTTGGCTAAGTTTCGAGAAATTCTTCCTTTGTTCTTCAAACTAGCTTTACTGATAAAGCTCGAATGAAATATAAGTCCATATTTTGGCGTATTTCCCTTTGTTTTAAGAGCTCTGTAAACAATACATAACATAAAAATCCTTTTGACAAATATTAACACTGTCTAGATGGTCAATCTATAACAAAGCTGTTTAAAATCTCAAAACATTTCATCAATATTCACACATGATTTAGTACTTTGCCCTCACCGGTCCATTGGCTCTTATCCCACACTGGAATGATATGAATGAGGTGGTTTATGTTACCATCTCAGTGTTCCTCGCAGACAATTACAGGCGAGCAATTTGTTCAAGGTCGCTACACAAAAGTATGACCTAGATTTGAACATGTGATCCTCTGATAACAGAACAAACCAACGATAAACCACTGTGTCCCACAAATGTATTATAATAAAACAAATTAAAAACTCTCCATTCCATCAAAGCAGATCAGATCGTATATCATGCTATATTATGCAGAAATAAATAAAAGATAGCTGCATTCATATGAATGGCCGTCTTTCATGAAGCTTAATACTTTTAAAAAGTGTTTTGGAGGCACTATAGTTAACGGACAATGGACGCATTTATGCTCTTCGTTTTCAATGCCACAAAATACCATTAACGCTTGACAAGTCACATGAAGATCTCAATTATCGAGAAATGCTAGAGAAATTCCTGCAGTGGACGATGATGCGACCATCTTTCAATCCCTGTTCATTTCTGTTTATTTGGTCTAACATATATTAATACATCTCACACATGCATGATAACTATAACAACAAATTATCAGGAAACCTGGCTCAATTTAGTTTCCGACAGCAATTCGACTCGTTAAGAACTCCTCATGCAAAACGATTGTCATAATATCTTAGTTATGACTAGCTAGTCATGACTTAATGCTAGTTGTCATGCATATGGCAGTTGCTGATAAAAAAATAACTTGTCTCCTACCTGAACAGAGCTTTTTCTGCACCCAATATTTGTACAGTTGAAGCCGCACACTTGGCCAGATTGGTCAAGCTTCCAGCATGTGAAATCAGTCTTGCACCAACCTATGCAATAAATATATATATATAAATACACACAAACCCATTAACTGGCAGGTAAGAGCAATCATTTATGTATGTATAAGTGTATACATGAATGAATAAAGCCAGCCATTCACTCACTTAGAGGACTTGAATAGCACATAGCAACCCTCGAAGATACAAACTCGGAGTTCCCAGCCCAACACAGCAATAATGAAAGCCTGCCAAAGCCACTCTTGCTAGTTGAAAGAAGTGATCTACACTAAAGTAAGAATGACAAGTAACTGAGCACTACAGGCAGACATTATTGAACAACTTGTTCAGCAATTCTGGCTGACACATATACACATGCCTTTATAAACTGTCTTCACTAAATAATCTTATTTGATTGATAATTGTAAATTGACTGCAGTGCAGTGGAAAACAGTTTACAAGACAATTTAAGAAAAAGAAAAAATTCTGTCATTTGTTACCATCAAAGTTATAATGCTTCTCACCATATCATATCAAACCTAATAATTCATGTCAGTTGCAAATTCTGCACTTTTAAACATATGACACCAACTAATTAAATTAAAATATGCATATTTCACAGTAATTGGAATGCCAGGAATAACTAGATATAAGTATGTGACATATCAAAGACAACTATAAGCAGAGCAAAAGACAGAAATTGTTAGATTAACCTACACACACACACTGAAATCTAAATGTAAAAGATGCCTTGCCATACAGCCCATGATGTCCCAACATCTGAATTATTACTCATTCTGTTTTAATTAACCACCACCAACAGTAAGACTTTATCCAGAGACAACCCACCTGATCACCAATCAACTCGGATAAGTTTGGTGCCACACTTCCCATTTTCGAATGTAGGTAATCCTGTAGACTCTTGCGGTTGTCGATCGACCTGAGCAGACGTTCGGCTAAATTCGATATGTTTATCAAGTCGACTTGTGCTACATCCATGCCTTAAAATATGCATAACAAAATGTAGTGACCAACATCTTGACAATGTCAATAACGTACTATAGAAATTTTCTTTTAATAACCCAAAAGATATAGAAAACATTTAAGGGTTAAATAATGGTTTAATCTTGCTAAAAATCAGCATCCTGTTAAGATACATAGAGACGAATTGGGCAGCCTTAGGTCACTACTTTGTGAGTCTGCTGATAGGCTATTCACAGTCCTTTCTAGTCACTAATATTTTCAAATCTACGCCTGAAACTTGTGGCCAATAGCAGCCAGGCATTCTGAAATTACTGACTCACCCGATTTTTTTAATTCATTGCATAATTAGTAACTACAAGATTGCAGGTGACAGGCAGACTTTGCATTGAAACTGTTCTTCAACACACATCACTGAATAACCAGATCTGCTGTATTAAATGCCTCGACTAAGCAGCTTAATCATCATGTTGTTGCCATTATTATAGAAATCACAAGATAAATCAAGATCTGGAGTGTATGTTTAAACATCTAGTTTCTTTACCAATTGACGATCTGGCTGCATTGTAGATGGCCTTGGCTTTGGCACTGTCCATGACGATCTCTTCCAATCCAGGCAGCCTAGCTTCAGTCAGAGTCTTTCTCTCTCCAACGTACATCATCACTTGGAAGTACATCCGATTGTCAGCCACAATGTGCTTTAGCTCAGGAAAACAGTCCGAGTACCAGTTACTGAAAAACAAGCATATCTCTTAAAACTTCTGTTACATTTATTAATATATTTAAGTATATTTCAGGAAATATTTTATGATGTTTGTTCTATTAGTCACATAATCTATAGCTGATCTGCATTTTAACATAGCACATAACTAAAAATCAATAAAACATTTGTATCGATTTAGTTAAAACGTTGTCCTCTTTCCTCAAATTAACTAAATAGGCATGCAAGACAACTTGTTGTCAATAAAATGCTAACATATGACATAGGTCCTACTGAATTTAGAAAACCTTTTACTTGCATAATTGAGAACAGTTCTGTGACCATAACACAATACAACAACTAAATTACAGAGATAGTGCCGCATAGTGCACACACAATGCCTCCAAGAGGCTCTTGACATGTGCTACAAAAGCGTTCTGTTACATTACATTACAAATTAGCCAGGCAAGTGGTAGAGTAATTAACCCAGCAAATTTAATTGCAATTTCAACAGAAATGGCAGACTAATTTTCAACTGGAAAGTATTAATTATAGAGCATTAGAAACGGTTGGATTAGAAACGATGCTCCTATCAGTTATCAGACTGATCAGTAAATTGCTTAAGAAACCTAAGACATGCTGGACATATCAGACCAAACTAACCGAAGTTGCATGGACATTGTGTTGATTTCTTTGTCTTTCTGATCAAGGCAGCCGATGCCTTGAATCACCATGTTATCTTCACGATTGATGTTAAACTTCACCTTACTTCTTGAATAATTCAGAGCCAAACTGGCCTGCGCTTTGCCTTGCATCACATCAGTCAAATTTTTTATGAGCTTCGGTGCATGTAGACGCAGTCCTACAGGAAGAAAAATTGCAGAGTCAGTGAGAGGCTAACAGAGAAGTAGTAATGTGTACCTGGGAGACAGTTTTTGAAGGCCCCTCCCCTATATGAAACAGTCAACAGAATTTTTTCCATTCTTTTGTTTCTCTTACATGCATTTCGATTCCTTGTCAATGGTTGTTATGACAGCAAAATTTTTAAAAAAACATATAAATATATAATATTATTAACCCTTGAGAAAAGAATTTCTACTCACAAAAAATTTAAATATATAATATCAATGATCCATGAGTGTAACATTTCCTGAGAAAATAAATTGCAACACTCATTTGCACAGATTACAACCGTATAACACATTGGCAAATTAGTTCAATAATGTCCCATAAAAGAATTTCACAAATTGATCATTTTTCAATAAAAACATACAATCCCCTAAACATAAGGCTAACGTTAAGAAGACAACATTCAAAATAGTCATCTTTGTCATAATCAGAGTTTAATTACACCATTCCTCTGGTGGCAATGACTGCAAAAAATATCTTTCATGCTTTTAGTCTTCTATCAAGTTCAGCGCAGTCATCATGAACCTTTATTGCTATGTATTTAAAATAAAAGTGAATTATTCAAAGTACAGCTCAACACTCACCTCTGACGATTTCTCTCACTGAATCGCTGACAAGACATTCGATTTCCAGTTCATCTTTAACAGCAGCACTCAGTTTGGTGTCGGAAACGCCGAGGACAACTTTCTGCTTTTTGGTAGAAGCAGGCACATTGCTTGCGATGAACTCCTTAAGGTCTTCATGAATAATGCCTAGTCAAGAAAACAGCTCAAAATTAAACATTAGTGCATCGCATAAAAACTATTAAATAGTTTTAATCAATATCACTTCTTTAATATAATAAATTAAAAATAGAAAGTTAAAATCAACAATTCAACTAATCCAAAGAACACCAGAAAAAAGAAGCAGAAATAACAAGAAATCAAGGCTTCATTAAAAATTCAAACTATCTCAAGGGCATATGCAAATGAACAGCTACACGAAAAGTTCTGGGTGACTGTCCTTGCCATTGAAATGTATGTTGCTCTGTAATTGTCCAGAGAACAAAAGTATTTCTATATATCACACATACAGAACCTACTCATGGAAAACTCTGTACATTCCTAAGATGAAGTGAGAGACCATCCTAAAATATTTATAATAGGACCCAAATTTTTTTTATATATATTGTGATAGTGTGCTACAGTACAATTTGTGTCTGTCTTAGAACACAATCACTGGAAAGACACTTTGTTATCCTATTTTGCATGGCTAGGAAAAAATTTATAATGGATATAACAGAGCTCTGCTAAATCAGTTAATATATTAAATGCTAAAAAATGTGCTACAAAATAATAATCATACAGTGCTGCTGAGAGGTATTACATTTGCAACTGCTGAAACTTTCAAAAGAATTAGGTCAATATCAAACGCTTACCCTCAGAGATGGCATTCATGTTGTCCAGCGAGTTTTTGGCATTTTTGAAACTACTGTATGCTTCAAGCTTTACAATTGAGTTGAAGCGACTCAAATCCAAGACACTGTTTTCAACTTCAGTTTTAAGCTGCTCCACTTCATAAAATTCTTTGACTCGGAATAGAGAGTACCCAGTGGCATGCTCAAAAAGCACAAATAAGGCCTGTGACTGTAACAAGACACAACTAAGCATTGTGAATAGCTACATGCACTCATTAACTCAAGGACATATTGATATCAAATTCAGCATTTACTATCCAAGCTAAATCACACAATTACCCATGTCATCAGAGCACTCCATACTGACAACATTTTGTAAGAAATATAGCTTTTGCTTGGACCGAGCATCAGTTTGGTTTTCTGGTGACAATTTCCAGCTGATGAACAATCATACTTCACATGCTCATTCTTCAGCACATTTTGTCAAGAACACTTGGACTATCTCTTACGGATGGGCGGTGTGCACAATTATCAATTAAATAATTCGAGATGCAGCAACAACAAGTTACCTGTACCGACTTAATTCGTGTTACTTCACCTAGCATTTCACATATTCTTAGATTGCAAAACGCCTAAGAAATGTTGCCAAAGTATGTGAATTTAAACTGTCTTCCACATTTGCAAGAATCAATCAAAAGGGTGATGCAAACATAGAAAATACGGTAAGTGCAGGGCTTAGAGAATAAAAATATTTTACAACAAACAGCTCAGTCTTAAATTGAAATAGCAATATTTTGAGAATTACTATTAAATTTTATGCAAAACAAAGTTAGTATCACGTGGAGGGCTGGTCAAAACAGTATGAAACACAATGAATTAATCGTTAAAGAAAAGAATTCTTGTTCAGCACAATGCTTGACACTTTGCATAACTCGTTGAATATTAGTTCATAAACTCTATAACGAATTATACCACATAAGGTTGTAAACAAAAACTAAATATAATTCTCACCGCCATGTTTCTATAATTTACAGCACGCCGCAATTTGTACGCAAATTCTGTACTTCCGTTTTCTTGAGCAAGTTCTTGTCTACTGAAGATCACATATCGAAAGGTACGAAAAGTTGCGATATGCTCTATGCCAGTCATCACAGAATCCAGATAATAAGGTTATTCGCAACTACCTCTACATGTTGCATGTCTCCTCGGCTTGACCCCCAGATCATTTTGACCTGGCACCGGGACGAAGCGAGAAACATGCCATAGCTACTGCGGACTTGAGGTTGCATAGCACCGATGAATAAGCTAGTCTCCCTGATGTGGCTTTCGTGGGTGCTGAGAAATTCTCCAAGATAACATTACATTACATAGCGATACTTAAAAAAGTTATAAGAGCAGGATGACAGCTTATTATTCACATGATGATATGAGATATTCGTTTAATTAAAAATAACACAATATGACAATAACGCAGAAATGCTTACATGAATTACATTGAGCAATATAAGTAGGCCTAGTTAGAATTAGTACAAATTTAGTAAATTTCTTGTATACAGATCTGGGGATAAGTTGAGAGTCGTCTTTGGGTGGGTGCCTGGGTGGAAATGGTTGTGTTCTCTGGGTCTTACTTGTGCAGCACAATGCAAACTGTAAGTCACAAACATGAATAAAACGTTATATAATTTTAATTTGCATTGCAGAACACACTAAATATAGGCTGCTACTTTAAAAGTATAACAATGCACAGCTTTATTAGCTTAAATTGTTTCTGTTACCAACATGCGAGTGTCACTAACGAGTCAGCGACTGAAAAGTAATGATGATACTCCGACAGAGCTCCGGGTAGGCCTACTAGATATATATTCCTTGGTCCAATACTTTCACTTTTAACTTTTATTAAAGTTGGTTCCAATAAATCTGCTGGATAATACAAATCGTTTAAATTACAAATTGCCGTTTATTGCCCGGACGAAGTCTAACCAAGGTGAAGAATATTCTTATTCTTCACTTTACATCTTGTAAATATCTCAGTCTTGCTAATCAATAATAACGGAGTGTTCTTCAACGAAGGGAATAAAGGGGATATTTTCTTGTGTCATTATTTTCTGCAATGACAAGGAGCTAAAACCTTAAGGTGACTTTCATAGGTTTCGAGATTTTTAAGTACCTTAAAACTGTAGCATATATTAGTATAGGGGTGCATAGGTTCACGACTTCGTTTGGCGTGCTCGGTTAGGATCAGGGTTAGCATCGGCGAGGGTCGGGTTAAGCGTCGCGCTTGTCAGTCAATGTCGTCATTAGAAAACATGGCACCTTCCGCGCAGCTTGCTGTTAATGGCAAGAATCCATTATGAAGCAAAATTTCGTATAATAATTATGGTGAAACTGTACATTGTAGTTCAGCGTATTTTATTCAACCAAATTTTCATCCGAAAAAATAGCGTATTTAATTATTTGGCGTGAATTGACGTCGAACTATAGCTTAAATGGAGACGGATTCGATGAAAAAGAAGAATTAAGTATAAGCTGGATTGATGAAAGAAATTATGCTTTATGAAATAAACAGCAAATGAGTAACTCAGGTAGAAATCCATCAACACAGGAAGTGTTGGAACACAACTAGTAGTGAACAACCTACTGTTATGGGGTAATCCATTACCCAGCACATACATCTGCAAAGAAGGGATAGTATGGAGTAATTTGGACAATGAATATTAAGGATTAGGCCAAATGTGGATATCTGCCTATAGATAGGGTATGGGGTTATTTCGGTATGAACTACGATGTAGAAACTTACTTCTGTCATCAAATTGCAGAACAAGCTGCATTGGATCTATCTTATGTTCCTAGTCCATTGGCTGGATGTAGAACAATCCAAGCACACCCGTATAATAGCACAGTGCTGCTGAATCAACATGGTAGTGTTATGTAGATCTGGATATCTTATATGGCCAAATCTTTATCTATGTCGCAAAACATTGTTACTTCCTCAGGGCTGTGAAGGCTCCTACAATTCCGTTTTTGTCATAACTTTAGAATCTTTTAGAATTTAGGTAGATGAGATTATATGGATTTCTGATTTAAAGACCTTGCCAATGGACCCATGGACACTTAGATAATAATTCAAAGTTGACTAGCATCTATCATTACAATTTCCTTTTTAAGAGACCTTCACAAATCTCAACTTTGTGGTTCTGTGCATTGGAATGCAGCCTTGCCCATCAAGTGACACCTTATGCAATATGACAACAATAATGATATTATCAGAGTTTCTAGATTAGAATCGATTAGATTTTCAAGGAGTTATTCCTTTCATCTCTTTTCAGATTTCAAGATGAACACGATGATGTGTAGAGCCGGTGAGTTTGTGAGTGAAGCCCTGGCTTGTATGGCCTGTCCTGACTTCACCTACAATTCGGTTCCTGGTCGCAATGAAAGGTGCGAACCATGCACGGTATGTGTGCCATTTCGATGTTAATGAACTCTGTATATCAGTAGAAGAGTGCAGATGGTAATTGAAATGACCCAGCTTATTTGTAGATATACAGTCAGAGCCACCTGAAACCCCAGATCTGTGAAAGAGCTGCTCAGCTATACAAGATGTGTATGCACTCCTTGTTGCATTCTGATGTACTCTTTCTATTGGTTGAGAATCGAGAGTGTTGTGGAATTTGGTGCTATGTTACTGCCACTGATGCAGTCAGTATTTCTAATCCTTTACTGCAGCACAAACCATACTCGAAGATGTAAAAGCTGACTGAGATAGAAAGCTCATTGGGGAAATGTGCCAGAGGCTGTAATAAATTATGTTCTCTTTCACCAGCATTTAGCAAATACCCACCAAGCAAGGCAGCGGTTGAGCAAGTGTGGTGGCACCCACAACATTATGGAGGAATTGAAGGCGGTTTCCAGTTGGGCCCATGAGCCATAAGAACTCTTGGTGCAAAAAAGATAGCTAAGATTGTTTTGATGCAGATTTGAATTTTTTTGAGAGTGTAACTCACATTATTTTGATTTTATTTTGGTAGGCAGAGCTGCTATTATGCACATGGCCACTTTCGAAATTATTTTGTGACTATCCACTTTTCAAAATTGTTTCTTAATCATCTTAGGATCGGGAATCAACAGGTGGCCTGTTTAAATGCCTTTGGTTCAGTTTACGCATTTCAAAATTGCTTTTTAGCTGCTTTTAAAGGGATATTAATGCAGCCAGCTTAAATGCAGCCAATCCTCTGATTTTAGGTGGAAAAGACATTTATATGTCACATCTCTGAAAACTGTCCTTTTCAGCCACAGTTAGGCTGGGAGCCCCTTTGATTAGATATCTTGATGGGGTGCTATATATCAAGTTTTTTAATGTATTGATTAAAATATTTAAATTGTTTTTAGCCGTCCTAGGATGGCAAACGTCCGATTACTACAGAATGTTGTTTGAAATAATCTTATGAATTATATTACTGACTAATGAAGTTTTGACTTTATGTGTTATTGTCTTGTTTATTTTTCATAGCAGCGTTGTTTTCTGCATTCATACATCGAGCAAAGGTGTAATAAGACCCATGACAACGTCTGCAGTTGTGACAAAGGATATATTCACCCTTTATCCAGACCAAAATTCTGTGTGAAAGACAAGTTTGTCCTTGAAGGTAATGTAAACAATTGAGTTAAATGTTATTTATGTCTGCAGTTATGTATTGTAGGAAATTTGCATGTATCTATTGTGTACAACACTCTTTACAAAACTCGTACTGAGTTCTCATG
Source organism: Bimastos eiseni (assembly GCA_959347315.1). Classification (NCBI taxonomy): domain Eukaryota; kingdom Metazoa; phylum Annelida; class Clitellata; order Crassiclitellata; family Lumbricidae; genus Bimastos; species Bimastos eiseni. The sequence goes on along the minus strand of OY365812.1, from coordinate 10,435,963 downwards.
AAACAGACAGGCAGCTTTTCATATACCATATTAATAATATTATCAGCTTATGCTATACCTAACTCTGGTTGAACCTTGTGTAGAAGTTGATGGTTACCATGTGAACTTGACAATTCTATAAGGTGAAGAATATTTGAATCCTTGCCAGGATAATAGTATGTCATGATTGTATTCACCTTGTGCTAGTTCATAAATTCGAATTTAAATACAGTAAAATCTTGTTTTAACAGACATAATCTCTGATATGACTTTGCCAGTTAAAATCGACTCAAGATTCAATTCAGCCTTCCTTGTGCTGTAATGATGCAGTCCCGTTATGATTCAGTACTTATATTTGTTCCCAAAGACAGCAGCATAAGAAGTACACACATTAGGCAAGGCACATTTATCCTCCCTGCAGTCTGTTATGAACTCGGCAGCCAGGCTCATTGCTCGTCTCTCTCGCTACTCCCACCTTTCTACCTACATGACCGACGTCCTACACTGGCTTCCAATTCCCTCTCGCATCCAATACAAGGTACTCCTCTTTGTCCTTAGAACTCGTCAGGGTAAAGCTCCTCAGTATCTCTGCGACTTGATGCAGAAACCTCTGTCTGCTGTCTCCACCCGCCCTATCCGTTCTGCGGATCGACTTAATTTTCTTGTTCCACGGGCAAGGACTGCTATGACTCAACATCATGCCTTTGCCATCGTGGGCTCTTCTATGTGGAATGATCTGCCTCCATTATCCGTAGCAAGCTTTTAATCGGGTTCCCACCCTCATCCCATCGTTGCCTGAAGACTTTCTTATTTCCTCGGGGCTGTCACGCTGAGAGCGCTTCTGAATAGCTAGTACTGTAAGAAGCACTATATAAATAATCAGATACGATACGATTATTATGTACTCATATTATTCTATGGTATAGAATTGACGGTGTGAAAGATAGTCATTCATTTATTCAGTTAATTGCTGATTGCTGAGGCAATCATGTGCTATATGTGGTCAACCCATCGTTATTCTTCATCCTTGATGCAACATACTCGTGAACTCTGAAAATGTGGTAGTTTATTAATTCAAGCTGGAAGCTGCTCCTTGGACTTTGCACATGTGCAAAAGTCTGGTGACTTTGTAATCTGAGCATTGTTTTGTTATTGATAAACTACTTTTTTAAAGGTGGTTATCATCATTTGAGTTACTGAATCGAACATCCTTCAAAGCAATAGATTTCTTTAGTCTACTCATGTAAATTTGACTGCTTTTTATACAGATTTTGAATTTTCTTCAATATTTGCCTCAGGTTGAGATTGTACAGTGGTATGGTTTCTGTTTTACAGCAGTGCAAAATGTCACAGAAAGCAACTTTTCAACTATGGAACAAGGTACAGCTTTGACTGTATGTATAAATGCATGTATGTGTGATAAGGATGCAGTTAATAATAATAGTAATATTTATAATAAGCAATTAAGTATGTATTGTAGGAAATTTGCATGTATCTATTGTGTACAACACTCTTTACAAAACTCGTACTGAGTTCTCATGAAACAGACAGGCAGCTTTTCATATACCATATTAATAATATTATCAGCTTATGCTATACCTAACTCTGGTTGAACCTTGTGTAGAAGTTGATGGTTACCATGTGAACTTGACAATTCTATAAGGTGAAGAATATTTGAATCCTTGCCAGGATAATAGTATGTCATGATTGTATTCACCTTGTGCTAGTTCATAAATTCGAATTTAAATACAGTAAAATCTTGTTTTAACAGACATAATCTCTGATATGACTTTGCCAGTTAAAATCGACTCAAGATTCAATTCAGCCTTCCTTGTGCTGTAATGATGCAGTCCCGTTATGATTCAGTACTTATATTTGTTCCCAAAGACAGCAGCATAAGAAGTACACACATTAGGCAAGGCACATTTATCCTCCCTGCAGTCTGTTATGAACTCGGCAGCCAGGCTCATTGCTCGTCTCTCTCGCTACTCCCACCTTTCTACCTACATGACCGACGTCCTACACTGGCTTCCAATTCCCTCTCGCATCCAATACAAGGTACTCCTCTTTGTCCTTAGAACTCGTCAGGGTAAAGCTCCTCAGTATCTCTGCGACTTGATGCAGAAACCTCTGTCTGCTGTCTCCACCCGCCCTATCCGTTCTGCGGATCGACTTGATTTTCTTGTTCCACGGGCAAGGACTGCTATGACTCAACATCATGCCTTTGCCATCGTGGGCCCTTCTATGTGGATTGATCTGCCCCCATTATCCATAGCAAGCTTTTAATCGGGACAGGCAGCTTTTCATATACCATATTAATAATATTATCAGCTTATGCTATACCTAACTCTGGTTGCACTTCCAAGTTATACTCTTGTAGCAACAAATAATTTGAATAAATTCTTGTTATGTGGAGTCATCTTCTGGCATTTTAAAGTCCCAATACATATGAGAGTTGTGTGCACTAATCTGCTGTTATTTCATGGCTTGCCTTCCTGAGAGCACCTCTGAAAATATGACTGAAAGTTGCCTTACCAGCTTTTATTAAGGAAAGGCAGGCAACAGGATGAAAGATGATGTCACTGATGATGTAATCTATGTATGCTTTATGTAACCTTGTCTGCATGAAAGTCTGCATATATCAGTTAATTTGGCAATATTTAACGTATTTGGCTTGCAGCTGTTGACAATGCTACTATCAATATTCCAACTACAACTGATCACCACTGTCTTTGGACTCCATGGCTAACAGGTATTGTGTTGAGGTTTCAGGTCTCAGAATTCGTTAATAATTTCTTTCTGTGCATTCTTATTTTAGTTCTATCATCTCTAATAACGGTTGGTCTGATAGAGTATGATCCTCATTCCTTTCATCGGCTGTGTATTGCTTATTGTTGATGTAGTTAAGTGTCTAATGTGAAGTTTTGGAAAGAAGTTCTATAAATTTATTTATTTATTTGGAGGATTTATATAGCCCCCCTTCAAGACATCTACTCAGAAGCACTCCCGACCCAATTAATGTGTGCATTGATGTGTGCATACTTGATGCATATATACGTCACTTCAACTGCAATATATTTTTATTAATCCCAGCAATACATGTGAGTAAAATGCTTACATTGATAATCAAGAGGAGTGGAAACAATAGGGAAGAAAAAAGCCCTAAAGGGTCCTTCTAGTCGGGTTACCCTTTTCTTAGAATACAGCAAGCAACGGTATTACGAAACAATTCAGATTGAAAACTGTTTACTTAACTAGTTAAATAGGAGATGATAACTTATACAATAACACATGTTTTTCAAACGAAATTGTTAATAGATAATTTTTCAATCTTTTATTAAAATTACAAACATTATTTGAAACATGTATGTCATAAAACCAACCTTTCCCAGTGACTAAAGATACATGTCAATCAGTCTTGTTTCAGTCAATACTTGTCAGTCAGTCAGTCTTAATTGGAGCCAGTTGAGAAACAAAGCATATGTTAATTAATCATTAGTCAGCTAGAATTAACATTGAGTTGTGTAATGACTCTGTTACTTCAATATATCTGCTAACCTACTGTTTGAGAATGACCTAAAATGCATTCAAAACAAGCAAGGCTTCAATGTATTCAGGTTTAATGAAACAGAGCCATCTTTGTATGTGTTTTCGTTGATTCTGGCTGTGCTATATACGTTTTTTGCTTATAACTTGAAGTTCTAAAGGTCAAAAGTTTGCTGTAATTTGTAATTTCAATATTACTGTTGTCTAATGCTCACAATGTATTGAACCAAAACATATATCATATGTAAATGTAAATACTTCTATACACAATGTCTCGATACATTTATATCTTTAAACTGATAAAAATTCTATAGTATCTTTCAGGAGTATTCTGCTGTCTCAGCTGCATTTAGTTTATGTTGGATTCTTATGCTCAGTCTTTTTCCATCATTGGTCTTTCATGTATTTCTAAATAGAATACACAAGTGTTTTCATGTTTCGGATGTTTCTCTTGTAGGTTGGAGTTGCATTTCTCCACTAGCCGCATTCGCAATCAGCCTGATGTTTGTTGGTATTTTTATATACATCTGCTACAGAATAAGATTACGGTATGTACAAAAGAGTATGTATCTTCAACGCTGTCATTTTATTGTTCACATATATGGAATTTTAGCATATTGACAAAGTTCACCCTGAAATTTTCAACAGCAAATTTTTCATCTTTTTCATGGGTGATGTTACATGGACTAAGCATGGCCTGTTTGAGGCATTGTATGCTACTGAATGTGGGGGATCATTTTGCTATATTATCTTAGCATTTGGAGTTTAATTGTCGACCGGTGCTACTCAACATGTCACTCCTTCATTGCTTCATCTTATCATGACATACTACTTTAATTGTTTATGTCTCCATTTAAACTTGCTTTTTTATTATTCTAGTCTTTCAGTTCTTTGCCCTAATTTATGTGACTAATTTATTATGCTGTGCTTGTAGAGTAGAGAGGCAGAATAAATGAATTCATGAACGAAATTTAGAATACCTTGAACATTCCTCTGCATTTAGAGAAAGGCACTTTCAGGATTTGCTTCATCAACATATGTATTCTGCATTCTCAATTATTAGACTCTAAGATTCAAATAAATTCCTTAATGTGATAGATTATGTTCTGATCGATGACTGTAGTGATAAACGTCAACATCCTGACGCTGCCGTTATGGCGGATCCTGAGAAGAACACAATGGAACAACAACAACAACAACAGCAACAACAGGGCATTCAAGAGGAGAAACAAGGGTTGCTTTGGTAATTACAGAGTCAAATTGATGCCTTCGTCGGAAGAACCGCGAAAGTCCATTTTCGGTTTATTAATATACCCCCCAAAATTTTTTTAATCTACAGCTGTAATATATCTGTATACTTAAAAAATTTGTTAAGGTCTACAGATATTATATCTGTATACTTTACAACATTTTTAAAGTCTACAGATATAATATATCTGTAGATTTTAAAAAAAATTTGGGGGGATATATCAGTAAACCGAAAATGGACTTCCGCGGTTCTTCCGATGAAGGCTTCAATTCTATTTGCCTTCAGTAATCGTGATGGTTTTTTATATATACTTTAGTATTGCACTTTCATACAATAGCTGTTTAATAAACTCTTCAGGACCACTCCCGACTAGGCTCCTTACCTAACACCAAAGATGTAGTTCAAACATTGCCTATAACGATACATAATACAATAATCAGTAAATAAATATCAAAACTGTGTTGATGTTTCATCTATGTCATCAGTTACCAGCATTATCTCTGAGGGCAAGGCTATGCTCCTTGTAACTGTATTTTTTTCATTCATTCATTACAGAAATTTATATAGCGCCCCTTGAAGGGTACTACTCAGGGGCGCTTCCGACTTCAGCAGTTTTAAGGCAAGTATAAAATGAGTCTGAGTGGATGGACCCTTGGCGACAACCGCAACGCCGATGGGAGCATGTTCCAGAGCGAGGAGCCAACTGATGTCTTTGGTGCATCTGTAGCTTGATACATAGGATGTTGGAGTCATAGAATTTCAGTATTTTATGTTCAATTGATTTTCTGTGAGCTATGCAGGGTTCTCACGATGTGCTATGTTGGTTTTTGTCTATCTATTAGCGAGCAAGAAAATCAAAATTCTATTGTTTATGATGCAAGAAGCAGTCTTTCTCAGTTCAACAGTGGAGGAAGTGACCAAGTGGGCATTTCTGAAAGGTACCCAGTTGATATTTATCAAATGTCTGATCAATTGTTAGTTGCTGCTTACTATTGTGCCTTTTTGCCTGAGAGTTACCTGTTGTCCTTTTGTTTCACTGAGGATTCATAGAAATTGTCTGCTAGCATACCCAATAAGGACACATTACCATATGAAGTCTTTATTTGACCTATATGCAGGGTTGTTAATATCGCGATACCAAAGTATCGCGATACTTTTGTCAGTATTGCAGTGAGTATCGTGATAGTTTTATTTTGCTGGTATTGCATGTGTATCACGATACCTATTTTTAGCCTGTCAGCTATTCTTTTTAGCCTGTCAGATATTCGATACCAATACTTTTTCTCACTAAAATTTATATGGTTTCTCAAGAAATATGCGAAGTCAATAGTTGCGCTTTGATAAATTTAGGCCTATGCTTACATGTATGGCCTCTTTCGGCCATATAAGCCTTGGTGCGAATAGATGGAATATTTTATAAACCTAAAATAGAAATGACTGTAGTAGGCCTATGTCCTTCTGCGTTCACTGGTAGAAGTGGCTTGCCTAATTGACTTTAGAGTGCCTGCAAATTTAGTTGATCTTGAAATGAATAGAACTGAACAAACGAGGATTACCAGTGCGATATCAGAGCATTGTTCGAGCTGCGTGCCTAAAGGCTACTTAAAAGACATTGTGATTGGCCCAAACACCAATGCATGCACAGGATTGGAAAGTCTCCATGCTCTTTCGTGTCAACAGTTTTTGGGCGATATTGAGAGGCCAGAAACTTTAGTTCCTTTTAAAAATTACAAGCTAATTCATCAACCTTTAGTCGTGAAGCCAAATTTACGAATGACCACTGGGTATGACAGCAAAATAAAAAAATTGCTGTTACAGTTTCAAAACACCAGATTTTCAAACAGAATGCTCAAAGTTTAGATTGGGGCGAAATCTGTGTTTGAGAGAAAAGTGTGTACATTGACATTTGACAAGTAGCCATTCCTCTTATCTAGATTCCTTGTGATTGGCCCAAGCGATTCCTTGGGATATTTTCAATGGTTATCGGTGCATTTATGCTAAGATCAAATTCGGCAAGGATATTGAAAAGTATTAGTATTGGTATTGCAATACTTTTCGAAAAAAGTTTTGGTATTGGTATTGCGATACTTTTAATTAGGAAGTATTGATAATGCTATTGCAATACTTTTTTCAAGTATTGTTAACAGCCCTACCTATATGGGTGCCCACCAAAGGGTCTTAGGCATGCTGTACATAAAGAACCTGGAAGAATTAAGAGATGCGATTTCAAAAAGAAAGTTTTGTCGTTGCGATCGCTAGAGTTCAAAGAACTGACAGCACAAGGTGACAGGGTGTACATAAAGAAAACTGACAATTGTATTTTATTTTCCAATTAATATAGCGCCGCTCACAGCCGTGGCCATTCAGTAGTGCGAAAACCCTGAGAGTAGAAAACTAGGCACCATGTGAGCCATGTTGTTTTGGATGCATTGACCTTTTCATCTACCTAACAAGGCCTGTTGTATTGTTATCTTAATTTTTGTATATTTGAGTTCCATATTGCGTTGGTGCTGTATTATAACAAATTAAGGATTAAAGGCTGGATGGGCTTGATGAGATAGCATAGACTGTAATGTTATTTATATTATGCCTACCTTCCAATGCACATTCCATGAATGGTCACCCATCCAAGCACTAACCAGGCTCAATTTGTCTTTACTACTCTGCAATTGCTATCAACATTCTATAAAGCCAAGCAACCAAGTACTAAGTCATTTGTTAATCAGCTGTTTTGCAAAACGGATTCCAATTAATGCTGGGTTTTTAATTCTTTTCGTGTTGTAGTTCTCTTGATGAGGACTGTCCAGCTTCTGTGAGATACCCTGCATATGATCATACCTGTTGCATTGTGGCAGTGCCTCCGTCTTCACTTTGTCAGGAACAGGAATACCACTGTTCATCACTGAATCTAAGAGAAGATGAAGACCTGACACCAATCAAGGAGGTTGCAGAGGCTGCAGGTTATCAACATTACAACACTTAAGAGTTTCAAATCGGTGAATTTGCACCATTTGCTTTTATTCTTAGTTTTCGCTTTAGCATAATTCCAGCATTGTTGCTGATTTATTGAATACCATTTTGTAATTATTGAAGAATTAAAATCACAATGTGCATTTTTAAAGTTTTTCTGTTTGTTGTTATGTTGTGAATGTAAGAAAATATGAATTGCTGTATTCCGTCCGTTGCTCATATCAGCCATACCAGAAATCCTTCAGGTAATCTAACTTAATTGTATTAGAACCTTAAGTTTATGTGCCAGGAATAGCTAGAATATTTGGAGTACCATTAAAGTGCTTCCTACATTTTATAGCCATTCTACCATTTTTAACCACATTACACTGTGATACATTACAGTTATGATGATTTAAACAATCATGTCAACAAAGCAACACAATGCATATTTATTTTTCAAATTTTTACTAATAAATATTTGTTTGTTTATGGTTGCATGCAAAAAAAAAATGCAGTACAGATTACATGTTGACTGCAGCTGGTGTCAATTAATATTGGTAATAGGCAACCCAAATTCAATGGACCTGTGGTCCCTTCTGGGTGTGCCATTAGTAATACACTATTAACCAATTTACGTACGTTAAACTTGCATTGTTGTTTGTAATTAAGACCAATAGAAATATTCAAGATGAAAAAAATGAAAAGGAATATATCTTAACAAAAAAATAGTGTTTAAAATGCAAAAAAAGAAAATATTCAGGATGACAAAAATGAAAATGAATAATATTAACAAGAAATAGTTATTCGGTGCGCATCTTGTGACATGGCGTATAAAGGTTTGATCTTGCTCTGATGCCTACACAGTGATCAATTTTTTCAGTACATACCTTGTAGCTCATGCTCACCTTGTGACACTGTGTGCAGGTTAGAGCCATGTCTGATACTGCACAGTGCCTTTTAGCTCACTGTGTGCAGGTTTGAGTCTTCTGTGCACTGTCTTTAGGTACTCTAAACAAATCCTTAGCACAAAACTACTTAGCATCAATGCTTGACGATACAGTCTTGTATGACATGATACAGAAAAATGTGCAGAATTATACTTTGAAATCCATATTATTTACTATATGATGGCAAAGGCACAGCCTAAGCCTTTCGTTGCATGTTTTTCTCATGTGCCAGTCTAAGGCTGATCTTTTTTTTGTGTCATGAGACACATTAGGTGTGAGCAATTGAATATGCTAATATGCATATTTTCTTAACTTAGATAATTATATTGTGTAAGAGTAGTGTGCAGTATGTGCTGGTGTGCAAATTATTGAGCAGCTATTTAAAAGAGGCAATTCATTTAATGTAATGGATTCTTATCAGGGAGAAAGTCAATCAAATATGCAGTTTGCTATTAGAGCACTAGTGCCAAACCATTCTAAGGCAGTACTGGTAGTATATGATTAAACATTGCCTTAATTACATATAGGATATATGTATTGTATGAAAATATTGAAAATATATATTGACATGAAAGATTATTTTAGTAACTATTTACCTATCGCAGCAAACAAGATTGCTGTATTTTGAATTTTGACTTAACTTGCATGAAACAATGCCTCCAACATTCCAGAAGGAAGGATTTCCCTTCACGTTGACTAGACAGTCTTAAAAGAATTTGCAAAGCAGCTGGTGACCTGAGCTCCTTGGCCTTTCGTTGCATGTTTTTTTTAGTGCCAAAGAATATTTTTTAATCACAAGTTTGTGTTAGTGGCACTGCTGAGGAGTTTTTCTTGAAGTCACACTGCAGAATTTTTTTTTTACTGCAGTAGCTTTAGTGTACAAGATTGTTTTATAAAGTGTAAGCAATGCAGAAAAGAAATAATAAAAAATCGACCAAATCTGATAGAAGAGAGCAAATCAATACTCATACCTCTGTGCTTGCAGACTCCAAGTTACAGAGTCTGTATACAGTAACTCCATGCATAATGCTTTTGACAAATTTCATACTACTCTACATGTATACTCCAACAGTTGTTGGTTTGAATCTACTGAGTAGACCGCTAAAGAGGCTGTTGCACTCAGCTGCCTCTGTCAGCATCACTTTATTCCTCTGAAGTAATAGGACAAGACATGTCTTGCAATACACTTCTCCTTTGGAGTCATCTACTTCTACTTCTAGCAGGGAGGGGCGGCATGAGATGGCGAAATTGGTACCCTATCTCACTGTGGAAAATAGAAAGTTAAACTGAAAATGGCATGATGCAGCAACGGAGGAGTTTTAATTGATTTCTGTTGACAAAGTATGGTTAAGTTACCTTTTTTAATTAATTTAAATTAGAGGTGAATTTAGTGCAGATATGCTGGATGTAGTTTTATCTTTGGTATTATCTGTTGCATTTGTTCATTCTGATGATGGTTCTGCATAATTTTCTATGCAAGCTGAAACGTTTTGTTGCAAGACTGAGAATTTTTCTTCTGCAAATTCTTCATACCAAGTTTGAACAACTTGAGCATATCATTAGTGTAAAATTTCAGTGGCTTAAGTTAATATTTGAACCATGAACAGACCTTCATCATGGCTCGCTGCATTTGCAAGTCTTTAAGGAACCATGTTATCATCACACTTTACAAACCATATCAACTTTTACATTTTTGTACTTAACAAAGCATTTATAATGCCAGTATTGGATGCATCTTTTGTAAGGAAGGATTAGATGAGAATTAGCCATGTGTAAAATACTTTGCTCCCTATGAAGCATTCCATAAATCACACTCTAACCTGTTTTTCTGGTGGAGATTTTTTATCTGAGAAGCCTTCTGTGATATTTTGATCTCAAGATTACAGTTCTTCGTCTTAAAACATCTCAGTTTTTGCTTGCTATTTAAATTTCTTTCTTTCTTTGTCCTATGTTTGGTTTCTAAATGTTGTTACCGAAGTTATGTCATCATTAATTTCTTCTGTTGCCGGTGAATGTTAAGTATTTGCTCTGTTTAAATTGCAGTTTTTTATTGTGATGTAAGCCAATTTAATTCTCCTGCAATTAATTCTAACCACCACGGTTTGTGTTGTATGATATATATTTCACAACTGATTGGCCCTAAATTGTAGCTTGTATTTAATACAAGAAGCTTTACAATGACCACCTGCAGTGTTTTTTGCATGTTTTCAAGCTGGGGGGGTGTTCATGTAGCAGTTTTGTATATGTCGAATCGTTTTATGTGCTTTGAAATAATATGTAACTCAAGCATCTGCAGAACCATCATTCCCAAATGTTTTGGTACCACTTTTTATCTTTGGTGATCTGATCTAACCTGAACAAATGTCTAGTGCTCTCATAATTGTGCACAAGGCATCCTCTAAGTATCGCTTTTGTGCTTAGTCACAAAGCAACATCCTATTGGTTCAGTTTTTGTGATGAAATGTGGCTACATTTAAAGTATTGATCTTGTTGAGTGCCTTAGAATCTTGGGGCTGATATTTTGTCCTTGTGGCCTTTTTAATTGCTTGCTGATAATTTTTTATATCATTATTTAGAACCTTCTTTAATAAATATTGGTTAATTTTAATTATTTTCAATAAAACTTATCCATGTATGAATGGATTTTACTGCAATTTAGCAGTCTTGAATAAATTTACAAATATTTATTGTCTGGCTCTTCTAGTAATTTATATAGGGTTCAGTCTATTACTTTCATGCTATCATTTGATCATATGTCAGCTCAACATATTTGTCTTTCAAACCTGTGAAATGTGAAACTTTTGTATCGTTTTTATGCTAATGCTCCAGCTATCAATCAATAGTCATTTCTAAACTAAACACTTTCAAATTTTATCCTAATGGGCAGTTCAAATCCCCGAGTCCTCCGAGGCCTGAGAACAGGCCTTGAAGGACAAACAATTCAAAGCAATGAGAATATTTGATATAATATTTTTTCTGTTATTCTGCTGCCCTTTCTGCAAACATAAAATTTTATCAATGCTCTTAAGAATTTTCAGATTACATAATATTTGTCTTCCTGTGCTGTTTAAAAACGTCTGAGGGAATAATTATTACTTGCAGTGTTTTATTATTTTATTTCATGCATGCTACTGTTCAGCGCTCATGAATAAGCTGGCGCCCTGTTCTTGGCTTTCAAGTGGTGCTTTAGAAATTTTGTAATTACAGTTACTGTTGGCATCGTAATTATACTGCTGTAGTGATTATTATTTTGATTAAAAAGTAATAAATAAAGGTTGAAAGATATTTTGTTGAATATATTTAAATAGACCTATAATTAGTTTGCTACCGTAAATGAGAACCTAATTTGGTATTCTATGAAGTGGTATGCATTCTATGGGGTTCACGTCAGTCTATGTTGATGATCATGTTTCATTGTCACAAAACCAAATGATGGGTCTATTGTTCGTCCTCGTGAAGGCCTACATCCTCAATTCCTCCTGTTCATTGCTATCAATCCTCATCCGCAAATATGTGGAAATAATTGAACGGCTTGGCAGACGTTAGCCTTTCTCTCATGCAGTTTCACAATCATAACTCATTTAGTTCGTTTTAAATATGTCAAAATAGGTGAACGGCTTAGCAGGCGTTAGCCTTTCGTCGTGTGAGAATTATCTTGTCGTATCTCCACTTTTTCCGAAAATGCGTTTGGAGTTGATATGTAGCGGGCGATATGTTTTCTTTCTTCAGTGTAAATAACTAAGAGATACGACATGTCGTTTTAAAGAAATTCATCAAAGACTAACTGTCGTATCTCCAGACACGTTTATCGTACCACCAGAGTTGTATGGAGTTTGCACGGTATTATGTAGCAGTGTCTATTTTGGATATACGCCAAGATAATTCTCACGCGACGCTTTCCCGCCAAAAATCTTCAAACTCGTTTTTCTCGGAATTTTGGAGATACGCCAAGATAATTCTCACGCGACGCTTTTTCTCATGCAGTTTCACAATCATAACTCATTTAGTTCGTGGTCAACCGTCTGTGCAGAGTGCATTCTGGACTAATGTCCCTAACGGCCGACCCCTCCATCAATTCTCAGTTCGAACACTTTATTAACAACAACACGTGATGGGTGTGACCGTGAGAAGACACACCACGAGGTCACAACCTTAAACCTTGCATTGACTAGACTGCGTGTGACAAAACCATGTCCCATAACCACGTCGCTTAATTTTCTCGGCATAGGCCTAGGATCCCGCTCACCGCAATGAGTCATGGCCTATGGCTCGTGTTTTAAATTAACCACCATTAGGCAGATTTGCAGCGATAGGGCATACTACGCAGTAAATAATTTTTTGCAGTCATCAGCCTAATAATATTGCTCGGGGTTTTGGAGTTTGAACCCCCTCGCCGCGTACGTAATATGTGGTCGGCCTCTATTCTGGTACAGAACTAGGCCTTTATGTACAGTCGTCGCCTAGCAGCTCCCTAAATAGTCCTCCGTCTCATATAGGCTTAACTATAGAAGAAAGAAAGAAATCAAAGCGTCCAGTTAGGTTGACCATAAGTGCCACGTGCTGGCTGGTGAACAATTGTATTTCTCTTCGTGTAACGTTTCCATGACTCTACTGCCAAAGTAGGTTGGATAAAAATGGTTTAACTACATTTTTCCATTTTTCCGAGTAATTTGTCTATTCTGTAAATAATAATAATAAAAACCCATTAGCAATGAAAATAAAAAGCAGTAATATATATATATATATATATATAGTAGAGATATATATAGTGCACTAAAACACCTCAAAATGTCCTGGTTAAAAAGCAACCGCAGAGAATCATTAGGCCTATATAATCTTGCGTGGGTGAATCTGTTACGCGGAACAGTCAATGTGGGCCACTAGTACAACCTTGACTCATGGTTGTACTAGTGGCCCACATTCATATACGAATAGCCTTGATCCCCATTTCGCCATTAGCATCGATATAGGTCTGTGAAGTCCTGTATCGAGATTCAAGAGTCGATAAAATCGCCGTTAATTGGGAAGAAAGTCAGGTAAGAAAATATCTTGTTAGGCTTCCCTACTTGGATGTAGTAGTAGTAGTAGCAGCAGTAGTAGTAGTAGTAGGACAGCAGCTTATTCACGAGCGTTGCGCCGAATTAGCGCGGTTGTTCAAAGGGTAGTTCTATAGGGAGTCCAGTTTCTAGAGGAGGCAGGGTAGATCTTAAGGCGGGTGTCGTTTTGATCGAGGATTGGAGGTTGGATGATCAAGTGAGTATGGTTAAGAGTTCTTGAGAACGTGAGAGTTAGGTTTTGAATGGAAAGCTCGAGATTGATGGACAGAGGAGCCCGAGATAGATGATGGTGGGTGATTGCGGACTGGAGCGTCCGATGTGGAGGGAAGGGAGAAAGAGTTAGTGAATAGATGAGTTAAAGCGTCAGAGAACGATCTTGATTTTATTTGGAATGCGTATCTATTGACGATCGAATTCTGTTTCGGAATGGTTGAGCTAATTAAGGAGGTTGAATGACGCCCATTCAGATATGAAGTTAACCATTTTGAGTTGCTGCGATGGAGATGGAAAAGTGCTTGGGGAGAAGGTCAGAAGGATATGTCATCTGCGTATAGGTGGTGGTCAACAAAGATGATATTATGAGATGGTTTAATGGTGTGATATTCAGGATGAAGAGGAGTGGACCAATGACGGAGACCGAAGAGACACCGCGTGCGTGTGCGTAGGAGGGGTTGCGAAAAGTGGTTGGAGGCTTTACTAGAGAATGATCTGAAAGATAAGTAGGAAATTAGGAATAGAACCAAGTAGGCCTATGTATCTGTAGAGGCTTATATAACGCCTTGTTCCTTCACAAAGGAATAGTTGCCTAAGTTTAAAAGGTGACGTATGAGCGTAGGCCTAACTGAAAATGTTGTACATTCAGTCAATGCGCATGATTCGAAAACAAGTTTGAATCTGAAATTGCGGGATGACGCTGCGCCTACATTCTGCCTGACGTGTATACCCATTAGAGAAACCATAATTGGCAGCTCGCCAACCTGGAATCTTAAAATAGATTGGAAATTTTTCCGGTATAAATTTAGGTCTGAAGAAATTTTAGAAGGAATTTTGTGCCGTCTGGTTACTCTGGTGGCGCCACGATTCACTTACCCATGCATGTGATTATAATTACACATACATCATTGCGCGTCTTCCGGCCAACATCGCGACTGAAGTATCCCACACGTTACTTTCCAAACAAGCAGTCTGAACTCTATTCTATATCTACTTTCCACACGTTTTAGCATGGGCTATATATAGCATTGGCCATTGTAATTGTTTAATTATTGTATTACTAGCTGGGGCACCCGGTGGCTGGGTAAAGGCAGGTTTTGGCCCTGGCGAGAAGGAAGACGGCGGCTGCCCCTCTACCGGTTGTCCGAGGTGTTCTCCGAGCAAACGGCGAAGGTTTCAAGTCAATAGCTGTAAGAAAAGTGCAAATGCATAAACGAAGAGACAGACATACACACAGGTCATGTAAATAAATAATGTTTATAGTACATACCCAATTACCCACGTGACCGACTGTGCAAACGACTGTATACCTGATACGTGTACGATGTGTCGAGGTGACACGATCCTGGCGAATAAGAAGGAAACTTTGCTTTTATGGGTGTGTGAGAGGTGCTCCTTGGGCTTTTGGCCCTGGAGACCAGGAAGAGGGTGGCTGCAGGGTTCAGGAATCCCTCTGTTGTGCGTCCCAGGTTTTCTCCAAGCCAACGCGAAAGTTACGAGTCAATGGCTGTAAAACTGTGGAAATGCATTGTCGAACAGAGTGACACACAGAAAGTCTTTATTTATAAGCTCTGATAACACAATGTATCATCATTGCCCGTAGGGCCGTAGGAGTGGACGGCTGACTATCTGGAAATTAAGGTCCCAGTGTGCGGAATGTGTCAACATGAGTTGACCTACAAAACGGTTGTTTTGAAATACGGTCATGATGGTATACTGTTAAAAGACGTTACTGTGACTTAGGCTGTTTCGGAATGAGCCATCTTGAAATCTGTCTGTCTGTCTGTCTCTCTCGGATGGCCGACCAGAGACGACATGAACATATAAAATAAATGCAGTTCAACATATACGCCCAAAGAATGCTGACTCAAACTTAGTTTTCTGAGGTGCGACTACCGTACCCGTACCCAACTGCTTGGACTGGGGTACCGCACCCCATTTCTTGTACCTTGAATGAGCAATGCAGTCATTATTCCATTGGTTTTCTCCAATTGCAGCTGTAGATTTAGCGTGGTCAGAAGCGGACGCCCGCACTGTTCATGACCCCTCTCCCTGTCCGCACTTGTCAGCATTCCACTTACCCCTCCCCTCGTTGCGGACATCCTTTGTGGACGACACATTAATGATATATTGATGATTTATGCATTTCAAGCACTACATAATAATTACCCTATAACTAAACATCTATAGCAGTGGCATTAAGCAATTACGATTGAAGAACTTGCAAAAGGTCTTATACAAAACTTGCATGTAAGACTTAAAACTGAATTCGAGGCCAAGAGAAGACAGTTTTATCAGTTAGTCTGGAATAGGTTCCTAAGACATTTAAAGCTCAACCCATCCATCATTGCCAGTTGACGTGTGAACTATAGGCCCTATAATCAAATTCAGAACATACTGAACGCAAGTTTGAATCCAGTGTGTTTAATTTTAATATAAGTCGGATGATTTGGTAGAACACCGACCAATGAGAACATCTCCACAACCGATAGTCGATTAAGTCTCGAATATCCCTATAGACTATGTTTGCTGATTTTGATCGGCTTGTGACTTCAAGTTCATCATTTTCTAAATGGCTTGGTATACAGATGATTATTTTCGAGTATCTAGGCCTGTGTTCTCCAACTAAGGGTGACGTGAACCTTCACTAAGGATTCCTCTGCTTGATGGCATAATGGTCAACAATTATTAGAAGCCTTAGCCTATGACTAGTTTAAAAAAACCGTTAAGCAGTGTAGAAAGTAATAGTGACAGCCCTGCGCTTGAATGCAAGGAGCGTTGCTCGCCATTAGAATATAGAAGTAACTAGAAAACTGACTGAAATCATGGCCAGTGTCCGTTGAATAAATGACTTTTGGTCTGAGAAAAGTCTATGAACCTCTAATTCAAGCATTGATTTGTAGCAAATAGGTCCTATGGCGTCATTGGATGTCGAGATATTGTAGGCCTACAGGACTGCACAACATCCGAAAACGCTTGAGGCAGGCTAAATTTATTGAATTTCGAATTCTGACACAACGCGACTGAAGTCACAAACACATTAGGGAAAATGTAACAAATGAATGATCGTGTACTTTTTAAATGAAAGAAAATGGTACAAGACTCGTCAGCTTGTCAAACGACCGATGATAAATAAACCATATACGAGAAATGGATCCATCAACAGGCCCATAGAGGGAGAGCAGTTTGTGGAAAGTAAGGAAAAGGCAGGATTGCTGCAGGAAAATAGTAGGAGGAGAGGAACTGGAAAAGATGAATAGGAAACAGATATATATTTACCTTCAGTAGCCTCCAACTTAGATTCTTGCAAATTTTGCAAAATGGCCGATAAATGCACGTATTACAAAAGATGTAAAATGACTTTACGTCGCTATTCGGCACTTCCGAAATAATTGCAGGATAGACAGTGACTGGTCAATATAAGCCTTCATGCATGTATAAAATGTATAAACATGCCTTCGTGGTTATCTAGCATTCTAGGTCAACATGATCCGCTTGCCAGTCTGCCATCTATGTAATTGTAGACCTACACGCGTGGTTTTTGCTGTAGGCTACTTCTCTTATTATGCACTTTCTTTCCTTCTTTTTTCTGTACTTTCTATTTGCTGTGCTTTCATTTTCGTTCCAGCTTCTGTAGCGATGCTCTTAATATACTCTCCGTGTTGCATAGGCCTACTGGTCGCTGTTAGTGTTGCGCGTCACTTTCTATCTAATTTCAAGCGTAGGCCTAGCCTATATCTAGTCGGATAAATCAGTCAATCAATAACGTTTCATTGTCTCAAACTATAGCACCGATACGAAGTATAGGCCTACCTACAAGCAACCATGCATAGCCAGAAGAATTCGAATAGCATGATAGGAAATAATATTAAGAAATAGAGCTTACTGACCGATGGGTAAAGAATTAGTAAAGAATAATGGTGGGAGCTAGGCAACCGGGGAAGAAAATCTCAAATAATGGTTCCGCGTGCAGAGGGCACCCTTTCAGATAAGTGAAGAGGCAGCAAATTGAGGAGTCAAACCAGAAACAAATAAATTTAATATAACTTAACTAGTTAACTAAACCAAAATAGCTTGTCCAGTACGCACATATTATGAAATATTTAAGTCTATCCTTGAAATTCGAATATGTGAAAACACCAATTTGACGTATAACGTTAGGTAGTCTATAAATAGGCCACTTTCGCTATAGAAAACTGGTTAATTTTACATCTGTGAGTAGGCCTACTCAGCAGTCCACAGGCTCTTACCACATAAGTGGCTTGAATGTCAGGACCGGGGTTGGGTTAGTAATCCTGGATAATAGTAAAGTTTTTTGCTTTCTTAATTTCTGACCTTTCTAGATTCTTCTCTTAATTTCGCCATTTTATACTTGTAATCTAATACAGTAATAATACATGACTTCGTTCCCTTGGGATTCGAATCGCTTGGCCCCATCAATCGCGCTGGACGCGAGTTCTAGATGGAGTTAAGTCGCCGCATAACCACCGTATCAAGAGATCCCATGGACACCGTGCACTTGTTTCAACGTCTCTCCAAAATTTGCACTCAAAGATTTAACGCCGAAGCGTTCAGAGGCACGTTCAAACATACCACCGGGATCGACAATTAAAGAACTGTCAGTCTGTCTGTCAGTAGTTTTGGAAAAGAGCAGAAGGACTTTTGTACGTGCAAGTGCGCTGACGGAATAATAGTAATAATAATAGTAGTAATAATAATAATAATAATAATACAAAATTCCAGTAATAATAACAATAGCAATAGCATGAAATTAGTTATACTATTATTAGCCTATAGTAATAATAATACTAATCGGCCTAATAATAATAATAGTAATAATAATAATAATTATTATTATTATTATTATTATTATTATTATAATCTTGGTTTATTATATTCACACTGACATGACCGCAGTATGATTAGAAGTAGGTTATAGCATGAAGGGATGATTAAGGTTATTGCAAGAATCGAATATGACTATAAGGCAGCCATGCAAGACACCATGACGTCCTACATTTAATTTAACCAACGTCGCCGCCTAGCGAATGAAAGAACTATAGTCAACCTTTTGGGGTGTCGAAAATGAATCTCACTTGGTGCTGCTGTTCACGCCAGTGTGTTGTCCATTACTCTACGCCCCTTCCTTCTTCCTTTCAGTCGGTTACCCTTAGATCGGGCTAAGTTGTGCTTTGGTTTAACCGTTATAGGTATAAATGGCACAGGATGCCGCAGATGCGATGGAGTTCAATAAAGACGCCAACCGTGTATGTGAATTCTGTCAAAAGATCTTGAAGAAACCAGTGCAGAGTTCTTGCAATGGTCTTAGATTCTGCAAGGAATGTGCCGAAAGCCTACAAAGCGAGTAAGTCTGATCTTGTCTAATTCAACGTAATCTAATGTAGTTTGGCTTAATCCAGTCTAGCCTGATAAATGTGGATATATATATATATATATATATATACACACATATATATATATATATATATATATATTACTTTATTATCGCCGTCATCATGATGGACCAGGTATCAAGTGACAATTGATGTCACGTTATGTCCTACTAATTACCTTGAAGACATACTTACGTCTTGTAGCTGACGAGTATGTGTATTCTACATTTCAATCTCATTCTTGTTCACCTCATGAAGGCATCTGTATATAAAAATTCCTTGAAGCCACTTCAAGTGAAACCGCAGATAGAATGACGATGTAGCCTATTGCCACGTAGACGTGGTAGCCAGGTCAAGAACCTGTCTGAACTTCAACTGGATAAAGGAGGAGGAGGAGGACGACGACGATGACGAAGACCTAGACTATAATTATCTTCATTTTTATACAGTATTGTTGAACAGTGATGATGGTGATGATGATGATAATGATGATGATGACGACGACGACGGCAACGACGACGAAGATGAGCTCTATGCCCGAAGGCAGGTGCATTGGCTTTACGCCAACCGGGGATGAGATCAGTAAAGTGATCTCCCGTTGCCTTCCTTTCAGACAATTATGGGTGAAAAATTTGTCCAAGGTCGCTACGCAGTGACTTGAGGTGGGTTCGAAACTGCGACTCTTCGGTTGCAAGGCACAGAACACACTGCTACGCTACAACGTGCCACTACCCCTACTACTAATTCCGAAATGAGTCAGAAAAGTGAAAATAATCTCCCATCCATCTCCTGCTGAAGCAGTAAAATGTCTTATTTCTTATCCTCTGTTTGACCCTTTATCTTAGCATTTGACTGTAAAATTTCCTTTATCACTTTTTTAAAAAGCAGGAGAAGTTTGACAAATCAGCATCTGCGTTATCAATAAAGATTAGCTTTAGACGTTCTGTTTTTTTATGATTATATACAGCTATGTGGCTCATACTTGCTGTCCATTCTGTAAAGATCCGGATTCGGTCAAAATTCACAAGGTTGGTCTTCTAATCACTTTGGCCATTTCGATTGATTCACTAATATGTTTCTGGCACGAGATTTAATTGTTACAATCACAGGCATTCAAATACACGGTGATTCATTAAAAAACGTACCCCTAGATATTTAATTGTAACTCCGTCAAATATCGGTTTATGTCAAAAAAATTTTAAGTGAACATAGAGGAATCAGTTCTGAATAGGAAGAAAGTTACAGTTTATGTTCAAATTGACCCCCTCGGGCAGTAACACACGCGCGAAGACGCCTACGCCACTGCCTGACTGACTCATCAATGATGCGCTGATCCATTTCATCCCATACCTCCACAATTCGGTGACGCAACTCGTCGACATCATGTATTCGATTTCTGTAGACTTTTTCCTGCATGACGCTCCATATCTTATAGTCCACTGGATTCAAATCAGGGCTATTAGGTGGCCAGTAATTAGGCGGGATGAAATCAGGTGTTTCAGTTTCGAGTAACGCAACGGTCTCCCGAGCTCTGTGCGCAGGAGCGCTATCCTGCTGGAAGATGAAATACTCCGTTATCTCACGAATGTCAGGCAAGAGACCCTGCATTAGTAGAACATCTCTGTAATATTGTCCATTAATCTTAACACCTGGTTCGATGAAATGGATGTTCGTACGACCGAGTGCAGATACCCCGACAGATACCATAAGGGACTTGCTGAAAGTTGGTCGAGTCCGCAAAAGACGATTTGCTGGAACGTCTCTCTTCCTTGTACCGGCTGAGACATAAATACGATCATTCTGACTGTTACTGGGTGCTGCCACAGTAAACAATTTCTCATCAGTAAACCAAATGAAATTCACTAAGCTTGCAGGATACAACCTCAGTAGCTGACGGGAACGTGTCAATCTTGCTTGCTTGTTGGCTGCTGTGAGTTCTTGAGCGTGTCGTTTCTTTAAACATCGCAAATGTAAATCATTCTTGACAATTCTCCAAACTGATGTCTGACTGATTCCTATTTCTCGAGCAATTTGTCTCTGTGTGCGATGCGTTTGCGGCATATCTTCCTGGCTGAGCACCAGCGATTCAACCTTTTCAGCATTGTCGGTTGTTGCTGCCGTACGCGGGCGGCCGCTGCCTGGTCGACGATGGAAAGACCCAGTTTTGTCGATCTTTGAAAGTAACGCATTTAATCCACCAAGAGTCCACTCTTTATCAGGAAATTTCTTTAGAAAACGTTTTGCACTGTACTTTTTATTCTTTCGTAAGAATGTAACAAATTGTTTATCCTCTTCGGTAAACACCATTTTTTCGCGATATTTTCGTGACGTCATTAGTTTCGTCAATCGCGTTACGTCATTTTAGCTTGGTGTGTCAAATGATTTATGTAGCACTTGAATAGAATATCAAGCATCATTATTCTGAAATTTCATTAAAATTAATGGTCATTTACCTGAGTTATGCTAACCTATGTAAGGTACGTTTTTTAATGAATCACCGTGTAGAATGCTAAATACTATCAAAGCGACTTCTGCTAATGTCGCCGAAGAGTTGCACAAGGAATAAGGAGGATAATGTATGCTTACTTGTTTATTAATACATTGCATAGCCAAAATATTATACAAAGTTTAATTTCTCAAGGCTAATAGATTGCCTAATATTAATATTAACATCGTTTGCCTGGAGTAATTTTAACGGATCTCTGGCATAGACGTACCGCCGCGTCTGGGGAAAAGCGGGAAACGTCCTGCCTACATGTAGTCCTATATCAATACCTTTCGCTCACCATGTATACAGCGCTTTAACGCAGTTCAAAGGCTCTTTCGTCACTTGTGAGACGGACGAGTAGGGCCATTCCGGACTAAATTGCTCTATTCTTATTCATATTATAGTCCCTTAGGGGTCATGTAGGCTATGCCTCGGGGCAAAAATAATGATAATAATATTGATAATAATAATAATTATTATTAATTATAATAATAATAATAATATTTTTAATATTAATTAATAATAATAATTATTATTATTAGTATTATTATTATTATTATTTATAAATATCAATGTCTGCAAACTGTTGAAACTTGATGCAATAAGACTCAAAAAGAGACAGGAAGGAGACGTAGAAAGACAGACATTATGGGCAAGGGCACGGTAAAGGAGTGACGCGATGACAGATAACGCGGAAAGACGACGGTCCAAGCGGATGATGGAAGCAAGAGAGCAGAGGCGACAGCTGGAGAGATTAAGCAGACAGCCGATAGGGGAAGAGAGGAAGGTTATAAATATGGGACGCGAGCGAGTGTCAGGGCTTCGCCCGGGAAGATTAGTCATAAGGCAAGGAGTGCGGAGTGCTACAGACGAGATTTGCTGAGCATCTCTAAACGCATGACCTGATGCCGGAGTTGTTTGACTGAGGGCGAATCGGGGACATTTAATATTATAGAAACTAGTTTGCTGTGAATATACGTCTGCATTTTTAATATAAAATCGTTACATCAAAAAGTCTTCGCTGATTCCGTGGCTCAAACGAACGGACCGAAGAGGAAACACCAGCTACCCACATCAATTAACTTATCACCGCTCGCCACCATATACCTTTGGAAGAGACGATAAGCAAAATCATCTCTTCCAGTACAATGAGGTTATAATTATCATAACCTCATTATGATTTCTGTTGGACATTTGTCTTTATTTCTAATGCAATTGCTAGGACGCTTAACACAGGAGGGTGCTTGATTAAGATTTTCAACCAATCTCCTTCTTTAGTCTTTCATCATCCGATCATTGTTTTCAACATCATAGAGTAAGGTCTGGTGAAAACTGTGTTTGTAACATCCGGATTTCCCCATAACCCTAAACAACTAAATCGGGGTACAAGCGTTATTGAAAGTGTGTAGACGCTTTTTGACATAGTAGCCTAATGACAGGCTGCATAATTTACGTGTAAGGTTACATGGTTTACGTTTTGACCTTCGATGTCCATCGATTTCTACTTGGTTGAATCAAAGCACAATCTATGATTGGAAGCAATAGATGATTTATGCAAATTGAATTGTGAAATTATATCCTACTAACATATGACCTGAGCAAGTAGTGGAAAGGTTTCCTACTTCCCTTTCTCGTAAATCACTTGCTAGATTTAAATAACTTAATCATTTTATTCGTGTGTTTAACCGAAGTTTATCTTTTAATAACTTAACTAGTTTCAGTATATCCAACAATGTGAAAATAACCAAGAGTATAAATGAATGCCAGTCAAAGTTGAAGAATTTGTTACTAAGTCGTCATGTTCTGCCGTTGACCACTTTTTCAGATGTCAGTACACTGTCAACAAAATCACAGCCAACAATCTTTATTATCGCGTCCATATCAGTCTGGAAAATCTGTAGGCCTATGTAATGAATTCTGTTGATAATGCAATTTATATTTAAGTTCGTTGTGAGGTTCTTAATCACAGTCAACTAAATATTAGTCAACTAATATCAAGAGACATCATAACTATAGCAGCAATAGCGTTGTTGCTACATATAACTATCCTCTGGATAATGTCCATTTAAGAGTGGAAAACCTGTATGTGATGAATTTTGTTTGTAATGCTATTCATATTTATTTTCAAAGTGAGGCCAGTATTCACAGACATCGAGCAATTAGCAAATAATTAATAAGTCGTTCTACATGTCAATCTAATTCGTCTGAACGAAGAATCGTAGTCATGGTCATGAGTGGATCACGAATTCATCCTAGTATAAACAGACCTTGACTATTCATTGCCAAATTAATTGCGTATACATCGCAACGATGAATTTCACAAATTAGTTGGAGGAGGTTTATTTTTAATGTAAGGGTGGGTGCTTTCTAGGTGATAGGAGCAAATAATTATCCAGCGTCATGGTGAACAGAATTTGGGTATTGTATTTTATTGTATTCCTCTTATTTTGATATTTTTGATAATTATATCACATGGATCAGCTCCTAAAGCGACAGATATCTGTAGAAGTCGCATTGGGAATTGCGGCATCGTCTACCGTTGCTGCTCCGATAAAAAAAAGTATGAATGAAAGATTTGCGTCAGTGGAAGACGGGATTCGTTCACTGGAAGCGAGGCTGATGGCCAGCAATGCCGTGCCGGTTTCAGCGGAAAGAGGTTCTGCCGTGGCCGAGAGACCTAGAGCGAGGAGTGGCATTGGAATGAGTGGAACTCAGGCACAGGGAACTGAAATCGTTCCCATTGGAGGGGCCAAAGGTGGATCTCCGACGCAAAGCCAGAACGTTTCGCTGATAGCAGAAAAGATGACTTCTTACGAGGGAGTAATTATGGTTTTGAATCGGGAAGTGGAGAAGTTGGAAGCAATGGAGAGGCAACGTCGTGAGGAAAGAGAACATCTGGATACGCTGGATCGTAAAGTGAAATCCTTGGAGAGATTGGAGGCCTTGAAGGATGTGACCATATCGGAGTTGAATTTGAGAATTACTGAGCTGGAACAGACGAGTTACGATGGAACACTTCTCTGGAAGATAACGGATTTTAGTCGGAGAAGAGAGGAAGCCATTTCAGGAAGAATGACCAGCATCTATTCGCCAGCCTTCTAGACCAGCGTGACAGGTAAGGTTATAGTAAGGTCTACCATGAATGACATCTAATTTTTGTACAATGATATTTATACAAGCAATAATCAGCTTAGATTTTCAGTGCCGATTTTATTTGTTTGCTCATCGTTTCCACCTTTTTATCTTAGAAAATATGGCAATAAAAGGCTTAAAAGTGAAAAAGAATACGAACATAACAAACATTGTGTATGAGCCATTTCTCTTTACTCGGCTCAAGTAACATTCTCATCGGCTGTTAGCAGGCGCGTGTACGCAGCACCTTCAATATTGCAGCCATGATCAATACACGGCACTCCGACAAAATAGCCTCGACAAAATAGCCCCGGACAAAGTAACCCCCGACAAAATAGCCCCGACAGAATAGCCCCGACAAAAGAGCCAACGACAAAATAGCCCCAAATAAAGTATCTCCTATCAAGAAGCCTGGGCTATTTTGTCGGGGCTATTTTGTCGGGGCTATTTTGTCGGGTCACGTCAATACACACAAGCATATATAGATAATCAGCATTGGTAACAGTTTAAAATTTAGTTATAATCCATGCTTGGGTCTTTTGAGACTAAGAATCACAGTGTCTGCTTGTTATGCAGCTGCTGCATTGATGGTCAAATGTGTCTTTTGTAAGGTTACAAGATGTGTGCTCGTCTTTACCCAAATGGAAACGGAAAGGGAATAGGAAGTCACGTCTCTCTGTTCTTCGTCATCATGAGAGGTCAATATGACGCTCTGTTGCAATGGCCATTCCGTCAAAAGGTCACTTTTACGTTCCTCGATCAAAGTGGAAGGGATCAACACGTCGTGGATGACTTTCATCCAGATCCAAACAGTTCCTTTTTCAAACGCCCCATCACGGAGATGAACATTGCCAGTGGATGCTCTCTATTTATGCCTCTTGCCAGTCTCAACGATCAGTTGCACGTGTTCATCAAGGAAGACACGGGATTTTTGAAAATTTCGGTGTCTCCTCGCAATCTCAATTAGATTATGTATGCTCAAGATTTT
Source organism: Bimastos eiseni (assembly GCA_959347315.1). Classification (NCBI taxonomy): domain Eukaryota; kingdom Metazoa; phylum Annelida; class Clitellata; order Crassiclitellata; family Lumbricidae; genus Bimastos; species Bimastos eiseni. The sequence goes on along the minus strand of OY365812.1, from coordinate 10,410,019 downwards.
TTCAAATACATAATTGGTACTCAGCATTTTAATGTTCATCAAAGTGTCATTAGTTTAGTTCAGATTTTTTGCAATGTTTTTTCAGAGCCACGATGGCATTAATTATAACTTGCATGTGAGCCACCATAAAGAGTCGCAGCAGCAGTTAGTCAGCATAAATTATGGGACTTCAAGTAGCTTACCGTACTTAACGCGTTGCTTCTAGAAAAGTCTAATACATTCCTGCTCAAAACATTCTTTTCAATTTCGAACGTACTTTACGATGTTTTTGTATTAGCTTTTCCGTTTAAATACAACCAATAATTTCGTGTTACAATTGTTTGCTGTTTAAATGCAGCCAATAGAATGACACTGTCCGAATGGCTGATAGTAGGGCCTATTAAACTTATAAAAAATAGTACATAAACAAGAATGCAATAAGTGATATATGCTACTGTAAGTATGAAAGAGCGATCACCTAGCATGTATTGAATAAAGCTCTTATACAATGATTAGACTATTATGACTACATAATGATAAATCTATAAATGTATTCGACGCTTAAATACAGAGAGACACCCAGCGACGACAAACACAGTCATCCGTGAGATGAAAAGTATTGTCTATATCGCTCATAATGAGGACATTTCACGCACCGCAACGGAAATGAAACAAGAATAATTTATTAAACTATTGCAAGAGGCGGGGCTTGAAGTGGGAAGGTAAGAAACGATATGCCATACCTGCCCATCGACTGGCCGGCTGCAAGCATACCGGTGTAGCGATTTCAAATTAACCCCCCCCCCCCCTCATTCACTTTACACCCGGCAACTTGAAATCGATTTCAAGCCCTTTGTAATTAAATTGAATTACTGGTGAATTAAGTGCAAATGTGCAGGATGTAATTATATCTGTCTCAAAACTTTGAAGATTTTCCTGTTCTCCGTTTGGATATGTGTTGATTCATGAGAGCCTTTGATTCGAGTGGCGCTATATATAAGTGCTCCATCACATTACATTACATTGCATTTGTTCTTACTAATTATGGTTCTGCATAATTTTTCTATGCAAGCAGAAACGATTTATTGCAAGACTAAGGATTCTTCTTATGTAAATTCTTCGTCCTTTATTAGGCTACACTGCAGTGTTTGTCAAAATTTAACAAAATATAGGATGAAAAACATTCTTTGGTGAATATAATCAAATATATTAATTTTAAAGTTGTTACAATCAATATTTTAAAATAAATTGATTTACATGAAACCGTTGCACACTTCGTCCAATTAGGTCAAAAGGAAATCTGTTTCAAAATGTCAAGGTGTGTACTCGCACAGTGGGCAAGTCTTCAGGTTGCAGTCCATATCGCTCCAAGCGAAGTTCTTTGAGGCCCACAGACTGAGGCAGGTTTCTTTATTCACGTAACAGTTTGGTTCACCTGGTTGCCAGCTGGTGAAGCCAAATGATATCTGTTCATCACATGATGGCTTCCATACGAAAGGACTCTGACAGCTGTTGTCAACCAGGCGTTGACCGCTCGTCCAAAACATATGCCCAAAGTCTGCTCTCGGTATGCAAGCAGTGTTACCTACATTTTCTATAATGGAAACATGCTATTGCAGTTAGTATGCTGCTGGGTTTAATGCAACTTTACTTAATTGTGGTTCAACCAAAATGCAACTTTTATTATTTGTTGTTCAACTAAATTCATTATCCTCGCTCTTTTATGCATTAAACATACTTAATATTAAGCAATCAAATATAAACTTTTTTAATTAAAGAGGTTGTCACAGAGGCAACTTTATGCAGGCCCGTAGCCAGAGGAAAATTCAAGACGAGACAAATATCCTACCGTCACATCCCGTCGCGCTCTCCACTTCTTTATATTGGCCTCTCTCCCTTTTGTCACATTATCTTCATATCCCTGCTATTCGTACTGTATTTCATGCATTCCCCTTTCCAATTGTCTCCTACCTTCCATTTATGTAATGTAATGTACCCTAATGGAGTACTTATATAGCGCCACTCCAATCAGGGAGGCGCTCACGACTCAACCCATAGCTAAACGGAGAACAGGAAACTCTTCAGGCGCTTCCCGAAGGTAGCATGCGAGAGAGAGAGCAGCTCCACCCTAAGAGGAAGGGGAGGCTGTTCCAGCTGGTGGGGGGCCACGTAGGTGAAGCTCCAGGATTGGGCCTTGGCAGAGCGCATGCGGGAAACCACTAGAAGTCTGCGGACAGAGGAACGAAGGGAAACCCGGTGCGGAATAGAGGAGACCCTAGTGCAAAGAGTGAGAAGGTATGCGGGCAGACCAAAGGAGACAGTTACGCATCAAAGCAATGGTCTTGAAACGAATGCGTTGAGGTGCTGGGAGCCAGTGAAGGGATTCCAGAATGAAGGAAGAGATGTGATGAAATATTGGAATTCGACCGATTACTCAGGCAGCCGCATTGCAAATGAACTGGAGCTTGGAAATATTGTGAGAGGAGAGTTCAATACATGCAATGTTGCCAAAATCGACCCTAGAGCAGATCAGAGCGTGCACAGGCGTTGATATAGCATGCAACGAGAGTGGCTGTCTTATATTGCGGATCTGGCGCACGCCATCGAAGCAGAAGCGGGAAGAGCATTTATGTGGCCAGTTATGGAAGAGTAGCGTCTAGAACAGGGGTCCCGAAAGTTTTCTATACCGAGGGCCACTTTAATGACACGGTGTAATGTCTTGTATAATGTATTGTATCATGATACGCGCAGATACACACACAAGCGCACACGAACGCACACAGACACACAGACATGTTTAATCATAATAAAGGTATAATGCCTGAAGATCGGGCATGTCGCATGCGTGTTCACATTTTTACATACTTGAAAGCTCCCATGCAAGGAACGACTTCAGTGCGTTGTTTTCTGTTGCACTCGTAATGGTAACCAAGTGAGATCCACGCTCCAGTCCCCGACATCTCTTTCCAGCCGAGTACCAGTTATGACTTTCATGGACGACTTTGTAACAACTTCCAGTCAAAGGCAGACGGGTGAAACCACGAGGGCATTTGACTGAAAAAGAACACTGAATTGTTTGGCAAAAAACGACAAAGGACGTATTTAGAAACATTAAGAAGTATTTTAGAAAGTTACCAGCTAGGCCCTATTTTGTTTTTAGACGTTGAACATCATGACAAATATTCAAATGTCAAGTTAAACTCTTCGAAGTTCGGGACAGAGGAAGACGTGCACGAGTAAGCCTCATAATTATGCACAGCCACATAACTTTAGAGTATACAAGATTACACGCTAGCCCACAATTTCAATAAAGTTTTCTCCTGTAAGTGATTACAACTTACAAGTTTCCTACATTGTCATTTTTGATGATATTTAAATGATTAAACTGATATTGAGAACGAGGACAAGCATTTGGCGTGCAACGAAAATATGGGCTACAGTCTCATCGTGTACTATATAGAAGCTGACATGCATCGCATAATATTTACAATTCATGGTAAGGAACTATGAAATTGGTCATTTGTTCAATATAAAAATAATGTCAACAGAGCTTTGACTATCATCCATTTAAACATTTTATATGTTTAAAATCATCACATTTACTTTTTGTTGTATTGATTATTTTGACGTAAAAGTTAAATCCATTTCTAAATCTTCTCTATTTTTTTCTAAGCTGCAAAGTAATTAATGCTATGACGCCGATTAAGTTCGCCCTTGATTGACTTCTTTAAAGTCGCACGCTTTGCACTCTGGATCAATGCCAAGTCGCAATTAGCAAACCATTTTATTTGCACAGAGACCTAAGTAATTTTACTTATTTTCATACTCATTGCCAGCAATTATACCAGCAGTCTTATTTGACAGCCATGGAGAAATTGTAGGCCAAACAAAAACATGACGACCAGTGTTTTCGAATTACGCTGTTAATAAATAGACGTCTAAGCCCTTGTTACTCGATAGATATAGCCTATTATGGAGCATAAAGATGTATTATGTGAGCGTAAAAACAGTTAGGATGAAATAGTGGTGTCTGATCAAGTTAGAGCTGAAGTTACATTTGGATTTGGCAAGAAAGATTGAAGTACTAAGGAATTGGAGGAAGTGGCGTTGACGCAATCCACCCTCAGGTCCATGACCACCATGATTGCGAGATAAGGTAATGATGCAATGTTCAGCCAGTCATAAAAGTTTTTAATATGATGTCATGTCATGTCACATCGTCATCGTCGCTTCGCGACGGCTGACTGCATGAATGGGAAAGTGATGTCCAATGCTCTCTGTCTCGTACGATGTTCAATAAGCTTGTGCCTTTTAAGCCAGTCCACGCCTTGACATTGTCAAACCAGCAGATTCTGGGTCTTACACGGTTTCGGGCTCCTTCCACTATACCCAACATCACACTGTTCTCAATACTGTCTTTAGGCTGTCTCACGATAAAGTACCGCAGTTTTCTGGATTTGATGTGGCCCAACAGTTTGCTGTCAACTTTCACCATTTGATACACTTGTTCGGTGATCACCATTGCGGTCCATAGAATTCTGAGCAGTTTCCTCATGCACTTGTTCTCAAATGCTTGTATGCGTTTCTCTTCTTCTTTCTGTATTGTCGACGCCTCACAACCATACGTTGCTACTGACCACGTTCGTTTTCTCTCGATATCAAGATCTGGAATATCTATTTATTTTCTGGCTTTTTGTTTGGAATTTTGCAGGATTGTAAGTTAAAACGTTTGAATTGTAAAACTGGAAAGAGTAATTAATAAATTTATAATCCACAACGATAAATCAGTTAACATCATAAGACGTCACAATGCGTGTTGCTTGGCAACGAACGAAGACGCCGATTCATTTGTCGTTTTAACGTGAAGTTGTTTACATCCAATATTCAAGAGTATTTCTCTTACTCCTGGGCACGACTTTAAACTGCAACCAGTTATGGGCTAACCTGAAACCTAGAACAGCAGCAGCGCGGTTTTTATCTATTATCAGTAGCTGGCGTATGAGAAGCAAAATGCACCCAACGGCAGCCACCGAGCGTATGATTTGGTGCATACCGGGTCCAACCTGGCACAACGGTAAATCAACTGCGAAACCAGCAAGAGAATTGGGTACTCAGCTGGTCAGACCCTCCCCCACAGAACATGAATGGAACAGAATATATAAAATATACTGGCTCGGACGTCGAAAAAGATAAAAAGGCCCGCGCCATCCGCCGTGAGAGTCCGTATGGGTGCCGACAAGTGTGCTACTCACTCATCATCGTCGTCGTCGTCGTCACCATCGATAAAATCACCAATAGAAAACAAAAGAAAGGAAACATTAATCCAGTTAAACGGTGGACATAGGATCAAAATAGGACAATGGAATGTGAGAGGGTTGAACTCGATCGGGAAATTATCGATATTTGGAAATGAACTCGAAAGATTAAACATCTCCATATGCGGGTTATCAGAAACCAAATGGTCAGACAATGGCCACTTCAAGACGCTAGATGGACATACAGTGCTCTTCTCAGGTAAGACAAACAGAGAACACCACGGAGTAACCATCTGGATGAACAAGAATGTTGCCTCCAGTCTAGTATCTTACAATCCAGTGAGCAGCAGAGTAATGACAGCCACAGTTTCATCTAGACCAAGAAACGCGACAGTGATACATTGCTGCACCAACAGCAGACAAGCCAGATAGAGAAATCAATCAATTCTACACGGGGTTAAATCAGGTTATTGCAGCGACCTCCAAACGAAACATATTATTGATTACAGGAGGTTTCAGTGCTAGAGTTGGCGAGGGTGCATTGGAAACCGATGTTCTCGGGAAATATGGGAGCGGAAAAAGAAACAACAGAGAATATACTTTCGTAATCGTAATCTCCAAATTTCTAAAGCGCCACGTTAAAACTAAGAGCAGGGCACCAGCTTATTCACGAGCGCTGCGTCAAATCGAGAGGGTTGTCTACAGGATAGTCCGTGGGCGGTCAGAGTTCGACTTCCAGGAGGTCAGCAGGGAGGCAGAGTTGCTGTTAAGGAGGGTGTCGCTTTGGTCGAGGATTGACAGATGGGATGTCAAGTAGTGAGTCTTGGTAAGAGTTCTTAAAAAGGTGGGACATAAGTTTAGAATGGAAAGCCCGGGGTGTGATGGACAGAGGCGTTAGGGACATGATGTTGCATGACGGGCACTGATGGTGAAGGAAAAGAGAAGGCACGAAATTCAGGATAACGGTCGTTCCAGAGACGAGGTGCGGCGTTTGATATTGCGCGGTTGGAGAACTTGAGATGAGATGTGATCGGATGTCGAGTAAGGGTGAGGCAAGAGGACGATCGGGTACAGCGGGTTGGCTGGATGGTGAAGAGTTCGCGAAGATACTAAATTTTGGGCTGGGAATATTGTATGGAGTGGATTTGGTGGATTTCTGCACACAACACAAACTGGTTATCACTAATACGTTTTCTCGACTGCACAATGGACATAGATATAATATTTGGAGAAGCCCAGACAGAAACACCAGAACGTAGATCGACTACATCCCGATTAATAAACATTGGAAACATTCGATCAATTACGCCCGCACATGCCTCAGTGCAAATTGTGACTCAGACCACAAGCTAGTAATACTGACAATGCATTTAAGATTCAAAAAGAAACGAACCATCAAACCTCTTCTCCTAGACTTGGAAAAACTTAAAGACAAACAGTTAGAACAGCAATACTAAGTTGAAGTAACTAACAGATTCGAAGCACTTGAGGGAATTGCGAACCACACACACCAGATGAACTATGGCACAAAACGCATATATAAGGTATGGCAACAACTTAATGAGATCACTCTGAGTGCCGCGAAAACAACAATACTGAAGAACTATGACAAGCGAAAGAATTGGATCTCCAGCGACACCTTTGAATTAATAAGAAAGAACTGAGAGGCAAAAACAAAGTCTCCGCAAAAGTACAAAATGATACGAAATTAGCTACAACGGATGTTACGAAAAGACAAACAGTCGGAATTGGAGACATTATGCAACGAGCAGGAGGAGAACTAAGGGAAGGGTAACACGAGACCTGTATTCCAAATGGTGAAGAAGCTCACTTAAGAATCATCTTGGAGAAGCGAGAGAAAGGAAACATCCACTGTAGCTCTGCATCATTGACTTTACAAAAGCTTTTGACATGATTCAACACAATCAGCTATGGATAACCATGATGGAGATGGGTTTCCCACCCCACCTCATTCAACTATTGCGAAATCTCTACAAACAACAGCGGGCTACTATCAAGACAGACGGAATTATGTCGACATGGTTTAGTATCAAGAAAGGAGTCCGACAAGGATGTAATTTATCGCCAACATTCTGGCAGAGCAGGTAATGCGACAAGCATTACTAGGCTACCACAAGGGATTCAGGATTGGAGGGAAGACTATAAATAACCTTAGTTCTGCGGACGACATCGTGTTACTGGCCACTTCACCAAATGATTTACAGGAGTTGGTACAACGTGTTGAGATATCAGCAAAGGAATACAGTATGCTGATTAGCGTAGCAAAGACAAAAGTAATGAAAAATAACAATGACGTACTTTTGATCAAGGTGGACGGATACAAACTGGAACAAGTGGACCCATTTACATACTTGGGGAACAGAGTAACGAGGGACGGGGACTGCGCGAGTGATGTAAAATCAAAATTAGCTATGGGAATGTCAGTCATGTTTAAGTTGTTCAGCTTCTGAAAGAATAAATCAGTCAGTATTACAACTAAACAGCGACTCATGAAGGCCTTGGCGTGGCCAGTTAATGTGATGTATTTGCTAAATATAGATTTGAATGAAGGCTAATTAATGCTGCGGATTCTGATGGGTTAAGGTAAGGGAAGATGATCCGTAGTTAGGAGACGGAGAAGCAGTCAGAGAGTGAGTCGCAGCTAAAGCAGCCTATCAGCGATCTATTATAGTAGATCATCCGACGATCGAAAAGGCGTTCGACTATGTTCAATATCTGGAGACACTAATAGTATTTGTTTGGGAAGATTTTTCAGATCATCATTCGTCGTTGCTGTTGTAATCAAACCTCGCTGTCTTCGCGTATTACTGTACTACTCGTATTCAATAAGATAGTCAGCTGCGGATTGACGCTGCCTACGAGCTATCGCGATGTATGGGTGGGCTCTTTTTATGCAGAACATAGATAAAATGCCAAAGCTTCAATTTGACACATCCAACGATTATCAGCAAAGCTCATCTCTTTGTAAATGCTCAAATGCCTTTGTTTTCAATGACTCAACAAACGACCGCGTCGATGACCTTCTGATCTTAGAAAAAATCCCCAAGGCGATACTGCGGTAGGGCTAGTTAGCATATCGTACCCTTAAAAAATACTGGGAGACAGATTTCTGCTGTCTTGGGATGGAAAAAAGGGTTGCACGTCATCTCCGACATTAGTATATACTGTACAGACTGAGTACGCACATTTTAAGTTAGACATTGTATGTAGATAAGAATAGAAGTATGACATTATGTTCCGTCATGCATCATATTAATGAATGTTTTTCTTCATGAGGCCGTCGACATGACTCGGTCATGGACCCAAGAGAAAAGCTGTGATCTATTCACTATTCAACGATGTCTGAATCTGCATGTGAGAAGGGATCCAGTACAGCCTGGCCATTATTGAATGAGGTTGAGCACTAGATGCTAAATATAGAATTTAAAAGGTCTAGCTTCTCGCGACCACATCACACAATCCGTACAACAGCTACACTGGCTCCTCACCCATGTCCGCATTGCTTTCAAAATTTTCCTTCTCATGTACCACATTCATAACGGAACCACCACCTCGCACATGACGTTCATGGTACTGCAGTATCGCGTCATGCTTTATACTGCCTCTAACTCAAGAGAATTCCGTTCGTTTACGCAGGGGGGACTTAATCATACCTCGCACCAATAAGAAGTTTAGGGAACCGTGCATTCTCAGTCGCAGGACCCACAGGATGGAATAGTCTCCCAACTACACTCCGTCAAGCCACATCCGTTACATTATTCAAGACAAAACTGAAGAACTACTTATTCTCAATGATCTATGACTAAGAATGCAGGCACAGTGCGCTTTTGTGCAAGACTTGTCTTGTCAAAGCGCGTTATAAAGGCCTAGTTGTATTGCGTTGTAGAGAAATTCTGTATTAATTTCAAGGAAATGAGTTGTAGTCGATTACACCTCCCCTAACCAGTGATGTCACTAATTGCAGCTATTTATGATGGCTTATAAACGCTTTACATATATGCCTGCAGCTACAATGGATCGAAAGAAGCCATTGATCTGTTACAATCGTCCAAATACGAGGACTGACAGTAAAACAGTTGACAATAGTGAAAAATCTTATACATGAGCGTTTAGAAATATTTCATATGAATATTGGAATATATGTCGAAATCATCATCATTAGGTGACACATACGAAATCGTTACCGTTCCGGCGCCAAGTAAGTTATAGGATTAGAACATTTGCTTATAAATAAAAAAGCTGTCCTGCAAACCATTGTAAGCATAACGCTTAAACTCTTGTCCGCGCTTTCTTCCAAGATCGTCGATGAGATCTTCTTGCAAGGTTTCACCATCCGACCCAACATCTGTATGTTTCCCATCGACTCCTTTTACTGCTGCAAACAACAGCTGAAAGAGAAGGATAGCCAGAGTAAATTTGAACATTTTTCCCACCCACGCACTTTGCTGGTTCAGTAGAATCATCAATAGACGACAAAACCAAGACGATCATGGGTAGCGTATGTCACTGCACCAGCTTTTATACTTTCTGGTGTTGCCCGATGCTCGTAAGTTTATGAGTACCTGTCTGTACTCATGCAGCTCTAAAGTACCCATTAACAAAAGGCCTAAGAATTATTCATGAGTACACGTACCTATATGTACTCATGCAGCTCTAAAGTGCCCATTAAGAAATGGCTAAGATGTATTACAGACATAATTATAAATTCAGATAAGAAGCCGTTACACCAAAATATATGGCATATCTTCTCGTGGATCAATGGGTCATGATTTGTGACGATTAAATAAATCATTATGCTTATAGTGGTCATCAATATTATTTAGGGCAAGAATTGTTGAAGCTATGTGAATTTATAAAGACAAGTGACACAGAATATTTATTCATGACGATTGAGTAGATCACCATGCCTAAAGCAGTGATTGAATTGGCGTTGGTTGGGAGGAATCAAACTCCCTCCGTTCGTTTTTCAACTCCGCGAGTTATGCCTAATTCTAAAAAAAATAACCTTGTGGTAAAACAAACCCCAGATCGGCTTTCAGTGACACCCACATCGACAGTAACCATCTAAAATTTGACCCATAGGCCTTTACCGGTTTTAGGTTAATAATAATGTTAGTCGAGACAATTCGACATGTGAAATATTTTCACCCCCACCAGTTCAAATTTGACATTGAAACTATCGATTTCTGTGGGCTATAGAGGACGTATCTCACCCACTGGTGTCGACTCTGCTTATAATGGGGTATCTTCTACACCTAACTATCCTGAATAAAATTATTGTACAAGAGTGGCAACGATGATAACAAATAATAATAGATGATTAATAATAAATGCACCAACATAGGTGACCAATGGGAGATTGCATGTTTGTTCATAGGTCTGATTGGTCTTAGGGCGTAATTTTTTAAGCTGTTTATGCAACATAATGCAACGTTTTCTGCCTAGTGACAAATGGCCTCTGTTATATTACTTTTTATTTAAATTACAATAGGCTTACAATAGAACATAAATATTTATTCATGAAGATGTTGGCTCTATCGAGGTAATTAGAATATACCAATAAATACTCATATTATAAGGGTGTGCTGGTATAGCATACTTCTATGACATTAGTAACGTAAGAATCAACTCTCGGGTCACAAGCCATAGAATCAGTCATGTGCGCATACAGAAATAGGTCAAATAGCCACCTTGTTGGAATTACGAGTTCGTGGTACATTGTACGCCATGACGGTCAAATCAGATTCTAGGTCTGGTTCATAATTACTACAGACAGCGAATGTAGAGAAATATCATATTTGAAGTACATGTGCTCGCCGATTATATGTCTGCATAGGGCCTACATGTTGCTTTCATGGCTCAAATCTAAAGCAGCAAGGACCGCACTTTTGAAGATTTGGTTCAAATCTGGTTGAGCTAAGAGAAGACAATGAAGGCTGCTGCTTCCAGGTTTTTTGTAGATGATCTTGAGCACTGGGATTGTCTATCTAGTGAGGGTCACTGGAAGTCGACACCACTTTTCTTCAAGGCAGTTGGAAGGAAGGTAGAGGATGAAACAAACAGAAGTTATAGGCATATTTGACTTTGTAAAATGACTACAATAAATTACTAAACATTGCCTCGTGGACTATGAAGCAGACAGGAAAAACCTTTAATCAATCAGTCAACTGAAATCGCTATTATAACATCAGGTCAGATGTTCAGTAACTTTAAAGTAGGGCTGTACAGAAGAGGTGATTTTCACAATACGGCCGAATACGAATAATTGGACCAAATATTCTGCCAAATACGAAAGCAAATGCAAATAATGTACACAATATGCATACCGACAAATTGAACAATTTAAAATGTCAGCAAAAGTTTCAGTTCAGCCAATTTAATACATTAACTAAACGTAAACTTTTAATACATGATTGTAATTGTTGCATCCTTCTACCTCTCTGTGTTAACCAGGAATTGAACTATTTTAATTAAACTTAGAAATAGGACGGCTGATACTGCGATAAATACTGCGATACTGTGGTCCAGGCAGTAGAGAGTTACTTAGCACGGTTCACTCAATTGTGTAGAAACATATATCACGTGACCACTCTTCATTTTCGATCCGTCCGCTACCATTCGGTCGAGTATCGACTGGATATTTAGTTCAAAATTCGGCTCCGAAGCTTTGCGAAACAAATATTCGGTAAGTCCTACTTTAAAGTTGATCTAATCTATTGCTGTAAACATACAGGTGAAGAGCATTTAATGGCCACAGCAGTAGACTCGACAAAATTTAATGTCAACAAAACGACCCCGCGTCTGAAGACTTCGTAAGAATATGAGCTTGTCGAGTTGAGATATCAATAAGGTGGGAATAAATAAAGTAGAAAGAGATCTCGAGAGGTGTTGTAGTTTTAAGTCAATAATTACACAACTGATAGAGTTTTCGGTTGCCTTGTTTGACCAAGGTAAATAATGATGTCCAATACGCTAAGGTGGGCTGCTCTCTGATCGCATTAGGGCAAATTATCAGTGACCACTGATAGAGAGATTCAGGTCACGGAAATGATTCTCCTTGGAGTTACCTCAGGAGTAATCTCAGCGCAGCCCCTCATATTGATGAGATAGGCTAATTAGCTCCGTGCAGGATCTCCTCGTGCGCTGACTATAATTCAGACCCGTGGTCTCTCGCTGGAAGCGTTGACTGCCCCTCATATTGATGAGATAGGCTAATTAGCTCCGTGCAGGATCTCCTCGTGCGCTGACTATAATTCAGACCTGTGGTCTCTCGCTGGAAGCGTTGACTGCAGTTGCAGGAACGGCAATTATTGTATCTCACCTTGTGTATGATGCCTCACATATTGGGTTTATGCATCTGTTTGACTACTGTCCAGCACAGCTCTGGTGGGGTACCTACACATGGAGATGCTGGAGGGGAGAAGACCGCCTCCTAACGAACATTTACTGTAACAGTGACCTTGTGCTAAGCGGACTGTCCCCGCCAACTCAACATAACTACGACCTTTGCATTCGTGCTCACGAATATGCACTGATCTACCCTGTTGGGACGAGAAAAATGATCAGACCCTGACAATAATATGAATTTCCCGCCAAAGGCTGGAAAAACCTTACCCTGATGAAAAACTTACCCATCAGTAATCATTAATGATATAAAAAAAACAGCTCTTATTATGCTTCACGTGTGAACTGATAATCCTAAATTGTTAGCCATGGTGTGCGGTTTGTCGATCAGCATGTTACAATTTCAACAATAAGACGAATAATCATCATCGTGGGTCAAGCGCCTGTGAATAAGCTGATCCCAACGATTTCAGTTTTGGGGGCCCTGTAGAAATTTATTGTTTGCGATTACGATTCATGCATGCAGCCGCTGTTAATCTAAAAAACTGACAGTACACCGACCTTTGTCTCTGGACAGCTGCTTCAGTGCCGTCTGTTAGGCGCAGATTAGTGGTATACTTTCCAGTATTCAACTACATATCATGGCTACCAGGATCATTGGCATTGTCCTCCTTATCGCGAATTGTAGGAATGGTTTTCATCAGACCAATCGTAATCGTAAACTGTACAATTTTAAAGCCCATCTATCACCGCTGCTACGCCATTATGTTTCGATTAATTGTGATCATCATAATGTTGGTTGACTCACTCAAACTAATATCTAGGCTACCTCATTATTGTCAATCAATCATTATGATACATTTTATACGTTTGATAGATTTTCATTTAGGTCCCTGTTAGTTTCTTTTTGCTCTCTGATTGCCTTGTCTGACTCCTGCCTTTCTCAATCTGTCTTGACGTTCTATATTATAATTATTGCTGTGCTTTCCGACTTGATTTGACTTAACTCCATGAAACAATTTAATTCAACTATTTAATTGCCATCTTACACATTATTCACAGATGCATTGACTATCCTAATTAAGCGCTTTCTTGGGTTTCCTAATGTATTTCCTCACATCTGCATTTTGTGTTACTACACCATTTTTGTCCTTTGGTCATTTGTCTGTTGTTTTATGGGAACAATAAATCGATTTAAATGCAATATAATTACTAAAATATGGCTAAACATTACGAATGCAGCAATACACGTGGGTGGAACATTATATGACTGCAGAGGCGTGACGTCTAATGGATCATTGAGACTTAAATTATTAGCATTGAATAAATTTCAATGCCCGGAGTGGCTATTACAATCTGACCAAGAACTGTTGAAGTGATCATTCAGAATAAGTAGAACAATGATCACAGTATATATCAAAGAATCGAGGGGCGTCGGTTCTTGTGTGTCATGGGACTTAATCATTATTGCAATTATTGCTGGCTATCAACATCTGATCAATTATCACAAGTCAAGCATAAAAGATCCTCGAGCACCAACGCCCACGCAGCAAGGTAACGTCTATCTGTTGATGCATTCCTTAATTGTATCAACAGATAGACAATACAGATGCGCCCGTTTGTCAGGCGCTCAACAGGCGCTCACGGGCGCATCTGTATTGATGAAAATAATTCTTCATATTATGGAAATTGGATTGATGAAAACATTTATGCTTGAATGGAAGCTGGATTGATGAAAAAGAGTCCGCTTAAACAGAAGCTGTATTGGTAACCTCATTGGCACAATTATCAGCATTAATTATTGATAAGAATTAGAAGAATGTTCACCGGAAACTGGTGCGATGAGAAGATTCATGCATAAGTTGAAGCTGGATTGATGTAAAGTATCATGCTTCAGTGGAAGCGGGAATGATGAAAACTTTTATGTTCATCAAGAAGCTGGACTGGTGCAAATAGCTCTGTCTAACTAGAGGCCTGATTGATGAAAAGAAGGCGGCTCAAATTGAAGAGGGATTGATGAAAAATGTCTGACTATCAGGAAGCTGGATTGCATGATTCCTTTTATTCATTCATTCATTTCGATAATTTACCAATCCAGTTTTCATTTAGGCATGATTCTTTCATATCAATCTATAGGACCCTTCTGACAAAATTCTTTTCGTCAATCCAGCTTCTAATTAAGCAAGATACATTTAATTAATCGAGCTCCCATTTAAGCTAGAATTAGGTTCGTTAGTCCAGATTCTATTCCCAAATGTCTATGCGCCTTTTTTGGCGGGCGCTCTTTTAGTCACCTGTGCTCGAATAATCTGTTACAAGAACGACAACCACCTTATGATAATATTACTGTATATGTTGTAATCTTTAGTATTAACACTTCGTAATATGTCATTTCGGAATAAGATGTCGTCACTGCATAATACACATTAACATTTTTAAAAATCCTATAGCTTATCCTCTCTATATAGGCCATAATATTTGAAAACGGGTAAAATACTTGAACTATGATTGCGAATTCTTCACTAAAATGCTAATTCGTTTTTAGCTAAGAGGCTGTTGCACAAGGTCATTCAATATATAATATTACACTAAAGTGTGGCATGGTCAAATTTAACTCAAGTTCTATAACAATGAAGCGCCTTTATAGGCTCCCTACGCTGCAGCGCATGTCTACGTTTAGAAAAATATCATGTGCAAGAAGCTTTACAATGACTACATGCAGTGTTTTTTGCATTTTGTTCAGCTGGCGGTGTTCATGTAGATGCTTTGTAATGACTTTATCTTGCTTCTTGAAGGTGCTGGTCAAAATTTAGCAAAATATAGGTTGAAAAACATTCTTTGGTGAATATAATCAAATATATCAATTTCAAAGTTTTACAATCAATATTTTTAAATAAATTGATTTCGATAAAACCGTTGCGCACTTTCAATTTGGCCAACGAAAGGTCCCTGGCAAAAGAATATTTGCTTCAAAATGTTAAGGTGTGTATTCGCACAGTGGACACATCTTTAGGCTGCACTGCACATCGTTCCAGGCGAAGTTGTATAAGGGCCATATATCGAGGCAGGTTTCTGTATTCCCGCCACAGTTTGGTTCACCTGCTAGCCAGCTGGTGAACCCAAAGGATATCTGTTCGTCACATGATGGCTTCCAAACAAAAGGACTCTGACAGCTGTTTTCGACAAGGCGTTGACCGCTCGTCCAAAATAGATTCCCAGCCGCAGGCCATGAGCTCAGTAAGCAAACAGTATTACCTACATTTTCTGAAATGGAAACATGTTGCTGCAGTTATTATGCTGGATTTAATGCAAACTTTAGTTAAATCTGGTTCAACCAAATTCACTATCATCGCCATTTTATGCATTAGGCTTACACTGACATAATATTAATCAATCAAATTAAATTTTTTTATTGAATCAAAACAGCTGTCACAGACGCAACTTCAAGCAAGCCCGTAGCCAGAGGCAAATTCAAGAATAGGCAAATCCCATACCCTCACATCCCGGCGCTCCGCCTTCTTAACCTAACTTCTCTCCATTTTGTAACTTCACCTTCATTTCCTTGTTACCCAAGTTCCTAATGTATTTCATGAATTCCCGTCACAATCGTACCGCCCTTCCCTTTAATTGGGGACTGTGGCATCCAGGGGAGCTGCCCGGTCATTTATTCCAACCGGGATGATGTTTCATGCTGTAAAAGCGCGCAATCATAATCGTACTCGAAATCGGAATCCCAAACTTCTAAACCGCAATTTAAAAGCCAAGCACAGGTCTCCAGCTTATTCACGAGCGTTGCGCCGAATCAAAGAGTTGTCCAAGGGGAGTCGGATGGTGATCAGAATACGGTTTCCAGAGGGTTAGAGGCGGCAAAGTGACTATAAGAGCGGGTTTCGTTTTTGTTGAGGATTGGAAGGTGAACGATAAAGTGAGTCTGAGTATCTAAAGAGTTCTTGAAAAGTTGAGAGTTATGTCTCGAATGGAAGGTTCAAGGGGTGATTGGTAGAGGAGCCGGAGGCAGATAATGGTTGGACCAAGTGGGTGATAGGTAGGCCTAATGATGATGGAGGAGCCGAAAATTTAAAAATTCAGGACCGCTCTAACCGATTGGCCAACGTGGTTAGCAATGGGACTTTGGAATGGATGCGTTTCAGGATTTTTAGCCAATGAAGTTATTTGAGGATAGGAGTGATGTGATGATGCTTGTATGTTCTGGTGTCGGCTTTAGATAGTGAGTTTTGGATAAGTTGTATACGCTTGAGTTGTGTGGCTTCAAGTTTGTATGAAAGGAATAGCAGTAATCAAGCTTTGAGTTGACATTTGAGGTAGCAGTGGGGCAGTTTTGAAGTCGAACATGGGTCGGATGCGGCTGAGATCACGAGTGTGCATGAAGCAGGAGCGCGAGAGGTTGGAGATGTGGTTAGAGCAATAGAAATGAGGATCAAAGATGACGCCAAGATTGCGGACAGGGTCACTAGAGGTAAGGGAAGGAGATTAAAGGGGTTCATGTACTGAAGTGTCACGGATTTTTCTTTGTTTGGCTAGGATGATGATGAATTCTGTTTTGGAAGGATTGAGGCGGAGGAGGTTGGACGATATCCGTTGATATAATTTAGGTTAGCCACATTGAGTAGCTGTGCGATGGAGGTGGAAAAAGAGTCTGAGGAGAAGGATGTGGAGTTAGGTGTCATCTTCCTAACAATGGTGGTCAACAGAGGAATTTTTTGATGCCTTGATAGTGTAGGTTTCTTGAAAAAGAGTTGTGAACCCAGGACGAAGTCATGAGTGATACCGCGTGTGAGTGGGAGGTGGTGGATAGTGGTTGAAATCTTTAACAGAAAAAAACCTGGAAGGGATGTAGGATTGGAGTAGATCAGTGCCAAATACGTAAAACCAAGATGATAGTCTATTTAGAAGGAAGCTGTGATCAATGGATTGGAGATGCGACGGTAGTTAGATAGACTTTCCTGGTCAAGAGTTGCTCTCTTGCGATCGGAAGAGACAAGAGAGTGTTTATAGACCATAAGAGAATTTCCGGTAGTGAGCAAGAGATTGATGATTTTTTAGTGATAACGGGAACGAGGACCGAAACACAATGTTTCAGGGAAGAGTTTGGATAAAATTATGTTAGCATTCTTTGATAAGAAGAGAGTTTAGGTGAAGTGGCACTTCTGTTTCAGTGGCAACAGAGTGCCACTGAAACAGTTAGGCAAGCTAGGCAAGGATATAAAATACTCTTTATACGCATTTTCTTCATTCTCATATACATGTAGAGGCAAGGCGAGGCTGTTATCATGGTCGAATTGTGTCCAGCAGGATGACGTCATGGATTACGGACGAGGTAAATCCATGCGGGTGCATGACTCTGAGTGCACACATAGATGGGCACCAGCATCAAATATGTCATGATCATGTGCGTTACCAGTGATCGTAGAGACGTTTCAGGGCAGAGTTTGTGCGGAGTAGTATGGGCAGTGCATGTTCTAGCACACGCCCGCACTTATCGAATTTGCAAGTTTATCCTCTGCGACGTCATTATGCACACAAATTGATATTAGTCTGTTAATTGGTTCTTTCACTCGAGAGCGCCCCACCATCTATAAAAATATACTCTGACGTCACAAAGGCATACTTTAGGAAATAGTCTCTGAATCAGCAATCAATTTCGAAAACTCGCATATCCAACAACCCTTCCCTTCCAGATTGTCCGCGTTATAGCACAAGGTAAAATTTTGACGTTGTCATTATTATTTTAAAAAGAAATGGCAATTATTCACCGATATTCACAAAATTATTTTTGAGATATGACTTGTCAAAATGTGAGTCTTTGGTCTAGAGAATACTATACTGACGCCAGATGAACTTTTAATAAATGGTGAGTCGCCTTCGGGTGTAAGAACCTTTTTATGTTCATCTCATTCATCTCATCCTGTTCGTTAAGCGTCACTACGACCACTATGCTACTGGTATCCATGCGTAGTTCTGAAAATGTCGTAGCGCCAGGAATCTTCATCTCTTCTACCGTGGATGCACCTCTGATGTTCTCCTGAAATCGACATTTTCGCTCCCATACTGATGCATGTCTAGATATACAAATAGTCATAATTTGATATAATTGAGAATTCCCAAGTAAGAAATCAACTTTTAGGCTACATATTGGTATCCGCACAGCATGTATTATGAGATGCACACATAGCACATACATACATAGTACACACGTATACACATGCAGACATGTTTAATCATGTAAAAGTTAAATGCTTAAAGATAGGGTAAGCGTGTTCACATTTGTGCATACTTGAAAGCTCCCATGCAAGGAACGATTTCAGTGCGTTGTTTTCTGTTGCACTCGTAATGGTAACCAAGTGAGATCCACGCTCCAGTCCCCGACATCTCTTTCCAGCCGAGTACCAGTCATGACTTTCATAGACAACTCTGTAGCAACTTCCAGTCAAAGGCAGATAGGTGAAACCATGAGGGCATTTGACTGAAAAAGTACACTGAATAATTATTGTTTGGCGAAAAGACAACAAGGAGCTTATTTGCACGGTGTCCAAAAATAAAGGGACCCCCCAATGATAATATGAATATAAATAGTAAATATTCATCGATTTTTAAATTTTCAAAACCGTTTAAGACCTGACATATTTATCTATCATTGCATATAATATGATAGTTCCTGTCGTTCAATGTTGACGTCATAACGACGTCATTTGCATCAAATTTATGTATTAAGGACGGCCTGAAATTCAGCGACAGAATTTTCAACTCTTTAACAATGTCATCGACAAACCGCCATAAATTTAGTTAAAATTTATTCTTGTGTCTGAATGACATTAGACTACAAGAAGTGTTCAAAGTCTCCCCCTTTGGCCCCTACACAAGCTTCACCGCGTGCGTCATTGGCCAATAGGAGTATCAATGATCAGCTGATCAAATCCATCCCATACATTAACTATGTTTTTTCAAAGACGTCAATACGACATTCTTTTTCGAACAGGACGCTCATAAAGTAAAAATTTTTGGAGAAATATGTCAGGATTATAATCGACGAATATTTACTATTTATTTTCATATTATCGTTAGGGTATCTTTGTTTCCCGAAACAGTGGAGAAACATTCAGAAATATTTTAGAAAGTCTTTAGACATTAGACGTTGAACATCATGGCAAATATCCAATTATCAAGTCGAACTCTTTGGAGTACGGGACAGATGGATATGTGCACGAGTACGCCTCGTATGCTTACGGTTCGACCCTCGTCCGAGGCGTCATTGTGCAGGGAGCTTGAGCAAGTCCTTCGCGCACAATAATTGCTCCGCAGAACAACTGCAATTACGCCATCGAGGAGTGCGCACTTCTGAGCAAAAAATGTTGGAAGAAGGGCGATATCAAATTTCAGAAAAAAATAAAATAGAAACTTGCGCAGCCACATTATTTTAGAGTATACAAGATTACATGCTGGCTCACAATTTCAATAAAGTCTCCTTTCAGGGATTGGGGTTGAGGTTAGGGTTGGAGTCAGGGCTGAGGTTAGGGTTAGGGTAAGGTTGGGGGTTATAGATGGGGTAAGGTTAGGATTAGGGTTGGGATCAGAGTTGAGTTGAGGATTAGGGTTGATGGTCAGGGTTAAATTCTGGCCATCGCAGTAATTGTATTCTCGACGTGTGACGCTATAATAGCCACCAGAGCGTAGGCCTGCTGTACTCTGTCCGCGCATAAAATGGTTAGCGGTGAACTAAATTTACATGCAAGTTGGTTTTAATGCGTTGCGGTGAGTTAAAATTGAATTACCAAAATGTGTTATGTAGATGTAGGAACATAGGAACACTGTTATGATGAAACAGTGAGGTCTGATCAAGTTAGAGCTGAAGTTACACTTCCAGTCGGTTATTAATGGATTTGGCAAGTAAGATTGAAGTGTTAAGGAATTGGAGGAAGAGAGTGTCGTTGAAGGGCAATGCAGCCTAAGGTCTCCCACCATAACGCAGATAGGTTAACGATGCAATGTTCAACCAATCAATAAAGTTTAGAATATGATGTTATTGCTAAATATATGGATTTTAATGAAATGCTCATTAATGCTGCCGATTCTGATAGGTTAAGGGAAGATGATCCGGAGTTAGGAGACGGAGAAGGAGTCAGAGAGTTAGTCGCAGCTATAGCAGCATATCATAGGTTAGCTATAATACATCATCCGACTAAGATTAGTGCAGATCATCATTCGTCGTTGCTGTCGTAATCGAATCGTAATCTCGCTCTCATCGATATTATTGTAGGCCTACTACTCAGTGGTTCAATTTCTCATCCAGTGGTGCAGGATCTCCACATATTTCCAAATTTAAAACTTAGACCTAAATCATGCTAAGTGGCGAATCTGCTTTAAGCGCTATTTGCTATTTTGATAAGCATAAAATTTGTGTAATACTGAAACAAGGTGTGTATGGTAAAGTTTGAAAGAAGACATACATTTAGGAAAAGTTAGGTGGTGGATCTCATGGTTGAGGTGGTGGATCTCAAATCCGAGGTTCCGCATCTCAGATCCGGCTGAATTTACTCGTATTCAATGAGAATCGTCACCTGTGGATTGACGCTGCCTACGAGCTATCGAGATGCTTGGGCCTCTGTGTATTTATGCAGAACATTGACAAAATGCCGAAGTTTCAATTTGACACATTTGACGATTTTATTTAGCAAACCTCATCTCTCTGTAAATACTCACATGCTTTTTTTAAAAATGACTCAACAATCGACGGCGTCGATGATCTCTTGATCTTTGAAAAGATCCCCAAGGCGACACTGGAGTAGGGCTAGTTAGCATATCGTACCCTTAAAAATACTGGGAAACAGATTTCTTTGGTCTTGGGATGAAAAAAGGGTTGTTAGGTATGTACGTCATCTCCGACATTAGTATATACTGTACAGACTGAGTACGCACATTTTAAGTTAGACATTGTATGTAGATAAGAATGGAAGTATGACATTATGTTCCGTCATGCATCATAATAATGAATGTTTTTCCTCATGAGGCCGTCGACATGACTCAGTCTTGGACTCGAGAGAAAAGCTGGGATCAACATTCATAGTTCAACGATGTCTGAATCTGCAGGTAAGAAGGGAGCCAGTACAGCCTGGCCAATTTTGAACGAGGTTGCGCACTAGAAAAATTCTGTATTAATTTTAAGCGAATGAGCTGCAGTCGATCGCACCTTCACTATCCCGTAATGTCTCCAATTTCAGCTATTTCAGATGGTTTATATAAACTTGTGATCCGTAGCTGTGACCCGTGACCCGTGAAATGACCCATGACCCGTGAAATGTGACCCGTAGCCTGCAGCTACATTGAATCGAAAGAAGCCATTGATCTGTGACAATCGTCTGACTGCGAGGAGCGACAGAAAAACAGTTGATAATAGTTAAAAATCTTAAACATGAGCGTTTAGAAATATTTCATACGAATATTCGGATACATTTCGAAATCATCATTAGGTGACACATACGAAGTCGTTACTGTTCCGGCGCCAAGTAAGTTTTAGGATAAGATAAGAAAATTTGCATGTAAGCAAGAAGGACGGCCTGCAAACCCTGGTTAGGATAACGCTTGATCTCATTTCCACGCTTTGTTTCAAGAGCTTCGATGAGATCCTCTTCAACATCGAACCCTACATCTTCCAGTGAATTCTCATCGACTCCATTTACTGTTGCAAGCAGCAGTTGAAAGAGAAGAATAGCCAGCGTTGATTTGAACATTTCACCGACGTGCGCACTTTGCAGGTTTAGTGAAATCACCAATAGACGACAATGAAAAGACGACTATGAATATGTTGTTATACCAGCTTTATACTTTCTCTTCTAGTCAGATGCTCGTATGTTCATGACTACCTGCCTGTACTCATGCAGCTCTAAAGTGCCCATTAAGAAATGGCTAACAATTATTACAGACACGCACATGCAGATAAGAAGCCGTTACAGCACGATATATGGCATTCCTTCTTGTGTATAATTGGGGCTTGGTTTGGGACGATTAAATAAATCATTATGCTTATAGCGGACATCAATATTATTTTGGGCAAGAAATGCGAATTTACATAGACAAGTGAAACGTATACAGAATATATTAGATGCAACGGTGTCACTCCCTATGGGTCATTGCGACTGAAATTGTGATGCTTAGTAGATATATGATTGCTCTTTGAGTGGCTATCCTTGTTTAGATTATTGAAGAGATGAGATTTATTGAAGAGAGGCGATTGTGGTAAAAAAGTCGAGAAGCGTAGGTCGATCTTCAGCGTGTCTCACAAGATTGATGACCCCAGTGCTCAAGATTACGACTGACGAAGTTTTCGATAGTTCGATCATTTACGAACAAATGGAACATATGAGAGACATAGGCTTATAATGATGAGCGACGAGCGTATGATATATTGCTGTACTTAAATCGCTTGTCATGAATCGTTGAGGCTTTGCTTATACCGACTGAATTGCCTTACAGCATGGACCGTTTTCTGCTTATAGATAATTGCCTCTGATGTGACTTTTTTGTTTGTAAAATGGCATTAGACCTACGATAACAAATGCATATTTCTTCGTGAAGCCTATTGAGGCAATTAGACTAGCTGCCTCAATAGTCGTCTCACAACAGGCCTCTATCTGCATTCAGTTGCCTCTGGTGTGTTCCTGTTTTTAGTCAACACAATTGGTTAAATTATTCTGAATCGATTTTGTCGAATATCTTTTTCGATTCGCTCAGATTCACTTAATAATGTTCGATCGGCAATTGCGCCTATTTTCTCAATTGGTCTTGAATAAATTTGGCACACGCAGACTTCAATAATCGAAATATCTCCGAAAACTTCAACAGTTATAATCTTGAGCACCGGGGTTATCATTTCTGTGAGAGTAATTGCAGATCGACACCATCCTCTTCCACGCATTTGGAAGGCAGGTAGAAAATTAACATTACGGAAGCTTCATGGACCTCTGCAAATTTAACATTGTAATGTAACAACTATAAATTTCTAAGCATTGCTATTATATGGAGCAGAAACGAAATACTTAATTGATCAACTTTAATCACAATGTAACGTCTCCCAGATGTCCAGTGGCTTCTAGGTTGTTCAGATTGTTCTAATAAACAGCTAAAAATACACAAGTGAAGAGTACTGAAGCGTAATGAACGGGCTATAAACCTACCTCGAGAAACTGAGGACTCGATAAATAGCAATAAAACGCTCCCGCATCTGAAGATTTGTTAGAGCTTGAGCTTGTCGAGTTGAGACATTAATAAGGTACTAGTAATGAAGTGGATGAGGTTGTTTTAGGTCTTAAGTCAATCACGATATAATTGCTAGAGTTCTTGTCTTCTCTTGTTTGACTGAAGTAACAAAATAACTTTCAATGTGCTGGGGTAGACTGCTCTTTGATCGCATTATTTTAATTATTTTCAGACATGTGTAATCGCGGCTTTATTAACAAGACTTACTTGAGACAATCCTCCTGTTCAGGTCGGTGTCAGTTTAATTCCGAGCTTAAAATTTTTTCGAGAAATTTCAAACCAACTTGTAAAGGCACGATAAGGATTTGTCATATCCTTCCACTTGTACAAGGTTTCTTCTTCCTATTGGCTGTCATCGCAGATTCCCGTCTGTTGGAGGAATGTAATCATGATATCGCCAAGTACCAACATTAGCATAGAAGGTCATTGTTCCTGCTCCTCTCCCTCCCTCGCCGCTTCGACTGAAAACACTATCCAAGCTAGCCATCTGACTGTCTACTTGCCTGACTTTCTGGATCTTGATAAAATCTATGGGTAACTTGCGCAATCTTTTCCCATAGTATTTTAGATGTAGATAGCACTGATTAACATATATGGGCCTGTCCATAATGAAACCGTGATAGTAACTTCAATGCATATCTTTAATTACTTTTCACTATTTCTCTTTCTACTTACTTTATATTCAGTGATGCGGCTTGTCATCCGATGTTCAACAAATGAAGATTAACCCATATCTATCGTATATAATTCTGTGTTGATAAAATCGCCAAATCGCCAGTCAAGAATCAACTGAATGATAAATTTGCTTTCAGGCCGACCAGCTACACCACCGTGTCATGATCGCCCTGTTGAAGCAAATTATAGAACTACTTCATTCATATAAATATGCCGACGTCGTCTCCCTGGATTTCTAGGCTGTTGGAGGAATGTAATCATGTAATCAGTTAAAGAAACTCACGTCTCATATATACATATACATATATATACATATATACATATATATATGTATATATATATACTAGCGATAGAGCACCGTGGAGTCAAAGGACCATCTTAAAAATAATCATTGCGCATGATTTTCTTCCTTGTTCGTTATATCAACGTATCAGTTTATAAAACACCAGGGAAAGTGATGACAAACAAAATTGCATTCACCCAAGGAAAGTAGCATAAGTACCGAGATGCTTTGTTCCATATTGTTCTATGTTTATTCTGAGATGGGACACAAGTAACTATTGCAAGACGTGACTCTTCCTTACAGGAAGAGTTCGTAGTAAGCTGTATGCAGCAACACTGGGTTCATATTGAACTGTTTAGACTGTAGCGTAAACGAAGTATTATGCACAACAAATCAGTTGAATGACGTTATGTAAGTGTTCAATTACATTACATTACATTGCATTTGTTCTTACTGATGATGGTTCTGCATAATTATCTTATGCCAGGAGAAACGTTTTGTCGCAAGACTAAGTTTTTCTTTTCTGCAAATTCTTTATGCCTAGTCTGAACAACGTGTGCATATCTCAAGTGTAAATGTCGGTGGCTTATGTTATACATAAGAACCATGAACACATCTTAATCATGGCTCACTGCATTAGCAACAACTGTATCATCACACTTTACAAACCATGTCTACTTTTAAAATACTGTACTGTACATCGAAGGTTTTGCATGCATCTTTTATAAAGATTCCCATGCATCGTTTGTAGGGGATTGGATGGAAATTGGCAGTGTGTAAAATCATTGCTCCCTATGAGACATTCCTTAAATTACACACTATGACCTGTTTTTCTGGTGGAGATTTTGATCTGAGATGCCTTCTGCGATATTTCAATTTCACGATTAGAGTTCGTAGTCTTGAAACATCTCAGTCTCTTTTTGCTATTAAAATTTCTTTCTTTATTTGCCCTAAGTTTGTTTTTCTACGTTGTTACTGAAGTTATGTCATTATTTCTTCGGTTGCCGGTGAATGTTAAGTATTTGCTCTGTTCCAATTTCAGTTTATTTTATTGTTATGTAAGCCAGTTTAATTCTCCTGCAGTTAATCCTAACCAGCATGGTTTGTGTTGTATGAGATATATATATATGCCACACCTGATTGGCCCTTAATTTTAGCATGTAGGTGATAAGAGAAGCTTTACAATGACCAAGTGCAGGTTTGTTGCATATTTCGCAGTCATAATGGTGCGGAAGGCATCCGTTTTTTTGCTTCTCTGCATAGTCATACAGCAGACTCCAATGGGGTCAGTTTTTGTGATGGAATTTGGCTGCATCTATAGCATTGATCTTCTTTTTAAATGCCTTAGAATCTTCGTGCTGATATTTTGTCCGTGTGGCCTTTATAACTGCTTGCCAATAATTGTGTATGTCCGAATTTAGAACCATATTTGATAAATATTGGTTTATGTTAATTATTTAAAATTGTCAATAAAACATTGCCGTGTGTGAATGGATTTTACTGTAATGTAATTGGCCAGTTTTGAATAAATGTACACCTATTTATTCTCTGGCTCTCCTTGATTCTTAATTCTGTATCTATTTCCTTATTGTTCGTTTAAAATTTTGAGGATATCTTCTGAATTTTAGAAATGGAAAGCAGAGTTTGAGTGTGATGTTCGAAGTATTGCCAAATTGAAGCCACAGTGTAAGCTAAATCTGCTTTTTAACTGAGTTTCAATTATTGATATCTGTTTTGCAAGAAAGTAAGAGAATATGCAGAGGTTTGCCAATTTTAAATCAGAAGCAATGTAACTGAAATACTGTTTGGTCTGTTACTTTCGCGCTTCATTTCATCATATGTCAGCACAGCAGTATGTCTGTCAAACCAGTGAAATGGGAAACTTCTTTATCGCTGCTATGCTAATGCCCCAGCCATCAATTATGGTCATTTCTCACCTAAGCACTTCGAAATTCCATCCTAATGGGCAATCCAAATCCACGAGTCCTCTGAGGCCGGAGAACATGCGTTGAGGACAAACAATTCAAAGCGATGAGAATATTATATATATTCTTGCCTTAAATCTACTGCCTTTCCAGCAAATGTAAAATTAGACCTAAGAATTTAGATAGCGTAAGACCTGTCTTTATATGCTGCGGCAATTATCACTTTCAGCGTTGTATAATTCATGTTAGTAGCATACTAGCTGTTCAGTGCTCGTGAATAAGCTGATGCCCTGTTCTTGGCTTTTGAGTGGTGCGTTAGAAGTCTAAAGATTACGATTACTCTAATCGAATTGCAATCATAATGCTGTAAAATAATTTATCTCGTAACTTGAAGGCGTTGATAAAAATATGATAAAATAAAGGTTGAAAAACATTCTTCCTTGAGTATTGATTTTAAGTATTTTAACATATAATAGTTTGAATAAAATAATCTCGATAAAAGTCATAAAAACCATTGCACACTTCGTCCAATTAGGTCCACGAAAGGTCCATGGCAAAAGTAAATCTGTTTCAAAAGGTTACGGTGTGTACTCGCACAGTGGACAAATCTTCAAGTTGCAATCCATATCGTTCCAGGCGAAGTTGTGTAAGGCCCAAATTTCGAGGCAAGTTTCTCTATCCCCGTCACAGTTTGGTTCACCTCTTAGCCAGTTGGTGAACCCAATGGATATCTGTTCATTATATGATGGCTTCCATACAAAAGGACTCCAACAGCTGTTTTCGACCAAGCGTTGACCGCTCGTCCAAAATAGATTCCCATTCGAAGGCCATGAGCTCAGTACGCAAGCAGTGTTACCTACATTTTCTACAATGGAAACATGCAATTGCAGTTATTATGCTGCTGGATCGAATGCACACTTTAATTAATTCTGTTTCAACTAAATTCTATATCATCGCCATTTTGTGTATTACACAGTCATAATATCAATCAATCAATTCAAAATTTTGTTTATTGAATCAAAAAAGTTGTCACGGAAGCAACTTCAAGCAGGTTCGTGGCAAGAGGCAAATTCAAGACGAGGCGAATTTCCTACTCTCACATCCTGGCATTCTCCGCTTCCTTGTCCTTAAACCTCTTCTTTTGTCACATTACCTTCATATCCCTGCAATCCCGTCCCTAATTTATTTCCTGCATTCTCTTCATTGTCGTCTGCGGCCTTCCTTTAATTGGGACTATGGAGTACAGGGGTGCTACTCGGCATTTAACTCCCCAACGGGAAAATATCTGATGACGTAAATGCTCGCAATCATATATCGTACTCTAAATCGTGAACTCTAAACTTCTAAACCGCCATTTGAGAATCAAGCACAGATCACCAGCTTATTCACGAGCGCTGCGCCGTATCAAAGGGTTGTCCAAGGGGTAGCCGGTTGGAGGTCAGAGTGCGGTTTCCAGAGGGTCAGAGGAGGCAGAGCGACCATAAGGGCAGGTGTCATTTTTTTAGGATTGGAAGGGGAATAAAAACGTGGGTCTGAGTATTTAGAGAGTTCCTGAAAGGTGAGACTGAAGTTTCGTATGGAAAGCCCAAGAAGAGATGCATAGAGGAACCTGAGGCAGATGATGGCTGGACCAGATAGGCGATAGGAAATGATGATGAAGGAGCCGAAAATTTCCAAACTCAAGAGGCAGAATTTTCTTTGTTGGGCTAGGATGATGATGAATTTTGTTTTGGAAAGGTTGAGGCGAAGGAGGTTGGACGATATCCGTTGATATAATTTAGGTTAGCCACATTGAGTAGCTGTGCGATGGAGGTGGAAAAAGAGTCTGGGGAGAAGGATGTGGAGTTGGGTGTCATCTTCCTAACAATGGTGGTCAACAGAGAAATTTTTTGATGCCTTGATGATGTGGTGTGCAGCCTGTCGTGGTGTGGACCCGGGGCGGAATCATGAGGGATACCGCATGTGAGTGAGAGGGTTGCGGACAGTGGTTGAAAGTTTTAACAGGGAAGACAAGTAGGATTGGAACCAGAGTAGAGCGGAATTCCTGTGCATATATTTATGGAGAAAGTAAGTTTTGGCTAAAATTAATGGCATGAACTAATGGTGTCTTCCTTGATACGTTCTCTGAAATCAATATTTTTATCGCATACGGCGGTCTGATTGTGCTGCGGTTTTACGATATTGTAATTTACAATGATACATAATATTTGTAAAATTAGCACTAAAGGCGGGTCTTGTCAGGTCGGATTGGGTAGAGTCGGATCATGCACGTCATGTGTCGGTCAGATATTTGGCTTCCTAAGTCGGGTCTGTTCCATTTTCAATGGTCGGGTTGGGTCGGGTCATGAAAATTGAACCCGTGGAAAACTCTGGTCATTTTATCTATATACCCATTCTTAGACTATATCGACGCCAGAGAATCTTTTAATAAATGGTGAGGCGTCCTCGGTGTAAGAACTTATTTATGCGCATCTGGTAAATAAGCGTGTGAATTCAAAAAACAACGGGGAAGTGTGCTAGAACCCCACAATACTCATTTAACTCCTCCGCTTCGTGTGGAATGCTAATACGACGAGTAATAGCATCTATACGTAGTTCCGACCGAATTGTAACCCCAATAATTTTTATCTTTTCTACTCTGTGGACACCTCTGATGATCTCCGAACCTGGACATTTTCACTCCCTTTTTTGAGGCATGTCTTGATTTACAAAAATTAATGCCAATCGTTAGGGATTTCTGAGTAAGAAATCATCTTGTATACACTGATATCCGCACAGTTGGCCTATGAGATGTATACATACTACGCACACAAGTATAATTTGTATATGCATATTAAAGTTAAATGCCTGTCGAGTTCACATGTCTACATACTTGAAAGCTCCCATGCAAGGAACGACTTCAGTGCGTCGTTTTCTGTTGCACTCGTAATGGTAACCAAGTGAGATCCACTCTCCAGCCCCCGGCATCTCCTTCCAGCCGAGTACCAGTCATGACTTTCATAGACGACTTTATAACAACTTCCCGTCGTAGACACATAGGAGAAGCCATAAGGACATTTGCCTGAAAAAATGGGTCTACATCGAATTGTTTGGCGACAAACAACAAAAAACTTGCTTAGAAACATTCCGAAATATTTTAGAAAATGAACAATATCTTTGGACACTGAACATCATGACACATATCCAAATATCAAGTTAAACTCTGCTAAGCCCGGGACGAAGGCAGGACTGGTGTGAAAGAGTAAGGTATTATGCTCAGCGACATGTTTTAAAGTATACAAGATTACATGTACTTTGACAGTACCAGTCCTAAGCCTGAAGAAAGGAGGAGGGCGCCACCAAATCATCTTCGATACTGAACGGTGTCGTTAATTAATCAACGCACGCGCGCACTCACACACACACTGGTAGACAAACTCCTCCACTGTTTGGACTTTAACAGAGCAAGTCCACAAAGACACACACACACACTCACACACGCACACACACAGATCAGTAATACCGAGCAATGTGAGATAGTAAGATCAATGTCAATAATTGACATCGATCGATATTGATGCTAATGACGATACTGATGCTATACTAATAACGTCTTATTGAAGAATCAATCAACACACAAACATAATTATTCTGCCTCTGTGTTTATTGGATCTTCGAAAAGACATTATCAGTATGGTGCTCGTGTCGTCTTCTGAGTCGATCTCCCGCATCATCGGTGTGGTCCCTTTGTTCGAAGGGAAATGTGACATCTATGCGTGACGGAGAATGACAAGATCCTAGCTCGGCAATGTGATATTACGAAGAATGCGGAGAAGGATCTGCCCAGAAGACCGAATGTCACTGGGTTCCGATTTGCTGCTCGACGCCGGGTGGAGGTTCTTCACAGGTGGCATTCCAAAGTTTGCCAATATTTCATCATTTATTTGGAACTCACTTCATTGGCTCCCTATTCAACAGCGTATACAGTTTAAAACCATTTCCATAATGCACAATTGTCTACTTGGGGTGGCTGCGACCTACCTGAGATTCTTCTGCACTTTTGTTGTTCCGCACATGTGCTCTGCTACGGCCCAGCTTGGAACTGTTTTCAACAGTCCCAGCGCCTGGAATTACTGACCCTCTCTCACTTTGCCAGTTTCTGAGACGCCTTAAGACTTTTCTGTTCCCTTGCACACGAATAGACGCCAGTTGAGAACGCTGCTGAAACGAACGGCGCTATATAAGTGATTGATTACATTACATTACTATAGTCTAATGCCGATTGAAATCGTCCTTGATTGACTAATGTGAAGTCGCACGCTTAGTGCTCTGGATCAATGCCATATTGCAATTATCAACCCGTTTTTACACCGAGACCTAAATGAAAGGCTTATTGCTTCTTTTTCAAATCCTTGCTCGCTGATTTGACGGCCATCACATAGCAATTGTAACGTAAGAATGACAGTCAATTATTACGAAAAATGCTGTAAATAAGTAGATGTCTGAACGCTTATATATATCGTCGTTACAAAATATAAATTCTGGCTACGATGCATGCCAGTTAAACAGTTGACGATAGTCTAAACTCATATAAAAATTATGTGATTGACAAATAATGTGATTTACAAATATTTTCATTAGGTGAGCCACCAAATCGTCAACACTCTGGTGCCAATATAATTATAGGATTAGAACATTTTGCTATAAACATGAAACCAAAGTAATACCGTAATAGCGCTTCATCTCTTGTCCACGCTTTCTTCCAAGAGCGTTGATGAGATCCTCTTGCAAAGCCTCGACGTCCGACCCGACATCTGTCAGAGTGTAATTCTCATCGACTCCTTTTGCTGTTGAAAACAAGAGTTGAAAGAGAAGGAATGCACGACTAAACTTGAACATTTTACCGACGCGCGCACTTTGCAGGTTCAGTTAAATCATCAATAGACGACAGTCAAGAAAACTGTAGCTATTGGTATGTCGTTACACAAGCTTTTATAGTTCCTGTCGGACACTCGTAAGTTCATGAGTGCCCGCTTGCACTCATGCAGCACTGAAGCTGTGGCGCAGGCAGCAATTTGAAAGTGTGGGGGGCACAAAAGGGGCCGTCCAAAAATGATGTCACACGATTTAGGACGAATTGTCACACACACACACACATCATCATCACAGAAGTCGTGCCACCCTTAAATACGACATCTAGAATTGTGCATCCCATAAAAAAACCAGATGTCCAGAATGTTTTATACAAATATTATTATAATGCATTCAAGTTTTAGATATAATGACGATGCAAAATATTTAAAAATTATCCGCAAATCTCGTGTGCGGCCAGTTGCGCATCAATCATCAGACCAGAAGAAGTTTCACTGAAAGTAGAAATAGAGCGAAGCAGTGAGGTATGTATATCTAGTTTCTATGGAGTTTGTATGAACGTATGCAAATCACGTGGAAAATTAATCAATTAACTAGCAAACGTACATGGCTAGTAGCCAGGTACGGAGCGAAAGTTGGATGTTCGGAAAGATGAAGAACAAGAATAGATGTTTTCGAAAGTAAGTGCTTTTGGCTTATCCTTGGGATATCTTGCAAAGACGGGAAGATAAACGAATGGATGTAGGAAGCTGCAGACGTGGGCAGAAAATTCTTAGGTGCTTTCAAAGAAACGAAGATGAAGTATTTTGAACGTGTTATGAGGAAGCAAGAGGGTGGCATAGAGAAAGAGATCATACAAGGACAATAGACGGAGCTAGAGGAAAGAGAAGACAAAGAAGAAACTGAATGGATAATATCAGAAAATGGACGGACCTTTCGACAACACAGACGATGTGGGCTACAGAGAACAGACAGAAATGCAGAAGGGTTGTGCATGACGCGGCCTACCCTCGTACCGAAGACGGCTGAGGTACAGAACAGACCAGAACATACACATGTATTCAAACGTCCATGATCGCATTATGTCCGAGAATTACATCACAACACGAACCGATTTCTGGCCAGAGAATTATGCAGGCTACGCCTAGAGAGCGGAGGTTTGGCAGGGTTTAATCCGAAAGAATTGCGGGTGAGATTGGCCCCTTCCGAAGCAGATGTAACACAGATGACTCCATAGCGCGGCGCGTCAATGACCCTGAAACGAATGGTATGAAAATGCATTGTTTGATGATCAACAGAAATTATTGAGATTTCTTCAATGCGTGTAGCTTGAATAAATTGCATTCATTCGGAAAGACATGTGGTTGCATAGAGATTAAGTTATACTTGCTTACTACTAATTCTTGCATGTCGTTCACGTTGATGCACTAACACATTCCGCATCTTGCTATCACCAGACATAAAACCTAACCGAGGAGGTTATATGACGCTTTTTCAATATGGTAAAATACATACATATGTAATGCCAACTGAGGTTTTATTGAGTTGATATTAGACAATTGCATAGCATGTCGCTCAAGGCTTGGATCGAATAAAAATCTAAGTGAAATTATTGTCATGAACTCAAAAATTAATGTGATCCAGTCAAATCTGGATAAATAACGATAGTGGCAGTGGCACGTGAACAGTGGCTGATAATTAATTTGCGTCAGCATTGGCAACACATGCACAGCAACTGATAAAAGAACAATAATTGTTATCAACGATTGGCCATGAGCCTTCCGATCACGTGTCCTTCTGAAAAGTTCATCAGCCCACACATGTCGAATTTACAAGCTAGTTAAACGTGGCATGGCAAAAGTAGACTTGTTTAGTAGGTCTATGTGGACGCTTGGTCAACGGATTACTCGGACGAGGATCGAATCCTCTCACTCAGCGCACAATGAGCGTTACAGGCCGACCGCTCAAACAAATCGACCACCGTGCCACAAAGCATATCTGCGCCAGTGCAACCGTTTGTACTGATAAGAGAACTGACACATGACATCGTGTGGTCGTCGATTTCATTTTATAACATATCTGACTATTTCGGAACTGCCAAAGCTCAGCATCGTGCCTACATGTATGCTTCTGTTGGCTCCTTGCTATGGAACAGTCTTCCTGCTGTGACACGTGCTGCAACCTTATCTAGTAACACAACTATTTCTGCTTGTTTTCTTAAGACTTTTCATTTCTCTAGGGTTTTTCGCACTGGGAGCGCCTCTGATTAGGTTGTACTGCGAGATGCGCTTGTAAATCCGTAAATAGAATAGAATAGAATGTGTGTCTTATGGAAAATTTTGAAGATTTATCGTTTGATGAAGCATTAGTGAAACGCCCAGCATTGACACGCAGAGCTCATCTAGCCGCGATCACCAGTCAGGAAGGAAGTGATGCCGTCATTTCGTTTCGGAATACGAATTTCTCATATTCTTCTTGGCTGGAGGTTTTATAGGCGGTGGTTGACTTACATGTAGACTAGTGCTAGTCATCTCCATCGAGAAGAAGTGCGCATTGGGTATGAGAGGCAACAGTTAACCAGTGACGGATATCAGGATCACCCGCAAGGCAAAAGCGCGCCGACCTAAGCTTGCAGACAAATAATAAGAGCAGCGACAAAATCGAGTTGGACAATTGCTCGCTGACATAAGCGTGCTTAAAAGACACAAACCAAACTAGTTTCTTAGCTTCAGAGTAGTTCAATAGTAGAAGCGCACACAGGCTATAGTAGTAGCCTAATAATGATATTAGAATACTCAAATATGATATATTAAAAAATGTAGCCAGTCAACACGCATTTTAACTTCGTACATTATTTCCGTTGTTTGAAGCATGTATTCTAGAGTCGTAAATTATGCGTAAATGGTAGCTGGATTGATGAAAGGAATCGCGCTTAAATGTGAAAAGATGGAAGAAGCAGATGTTAACGTATCGAAAAGGATGTAAAGACGCCAGGGAAGTTGGATACTTCATAGCTGTATATATATTGAAGTGATTGTAAAGATGTGACGAAAATTTGAAGCATGAAATTTCTTGTATTTTAAAGTTATATTTTTGAGAAAACGATGCCAAGTTGGAACTTAGAACTTTGTTGCGAATTATACATGTAGCAGACAGCTGGAATATCCTTGCATAGACGAAGTTGAGAAAGCGTGGCTCTTTATGTGAGGATTAGAAAACCTTCTCCTTCTCCTCGTTCTTAACGTCCACCTTTCACTCTCCAATAACAACAATTTATTCAAAGCTGCTCAACAAAGCTTGTTTAATTGCTCCAATCTTTATTCTCTCTTTTCATTGCGCCAAGAAATAATAAATTCATCTGTTCTTGAATAATCTATTAAAGAACGACAACAATAAACTCATAATATTATTACTGCATTATTATGATGGGATCTCTAGCAATAACACTGTGCTATATATCCATTTTTCGATTAGATGTTGTATATATTTACATATGATAATCCTGTCTATATAATATTTGAATACATGTACGAATAAAAGTTTGAATTTTAACAGCGAATTCTTCAGTAAAATACCGGTTCGTTTTTAGTTAAAACACTGTTGCACATAGTCTTTCAATAACAAATATA
Source organism: Bimastos eiseni (assembly GCA_959347315.1). Taxonomy (NCBI): domain Eukaryota; kingdom Metazoa; phylum Annelida; class Clitellata; order Crassiclitellata; family Lumbricidae; genus Bimastos; species Bimastos eiseni. Next base: position 10,374,786 of record OY365812.1, on the reverse strand, counting down.
ACACTGGGGCTCCACATCGGATTTAACTTACACAATGTATAGTTCTATAACAATGACGCGATTTTTTTCGGTTCTCTACGCCACAGCGCAAGTCTGCGTCAGACATAGTTGTGCATAGATCGACAACTGTTAAGATATAGGTCCATATCATGCTTAGCCTAATAGTAATCACTAACAATTAAATGGGTGAAGTAGCCATAAGTATTTAGAGATTATATTTCGCCCAAATGTCTAAGTTCGTTATGCATGAACCGAAAACATTTATTCGCGACTGATAACAATCTTAACGAATGCAGTGTCTTCCTTGACATAGGCTTGTAACGGATTATCCAGCTGTGTCAGGGACATGAATAGAGGGCATCCACTGGCGATGTTCATCTCGGTTGTGGGGCGTTTGAAGGAGGAACTGTTTGGATCAGGACGAAAGGCATCCATGACGTGCTGATCCTTTCCACTTTGGTCGAGGAACATAAGAGTGACCTTTTGACGGAATGGCCATTTCAAAAGAGCGTCATATTGACCTCTCATGATCACAAAGAATAGAGAGACGTGTGATCCTTTTCCCATTCCGTCTCCATTTAGGTAAAGACGGGCACACATCTTGTAACCTTGGAGCAACAGAAACATTATTTTATAATATATTTTGGTTAGTTGCTGTTTAACGACAATGTCTCATAACAAGGATGATTGGTGTCGTCATTCCCCTTTATCCAGGCTTTGGACTGACACTGCCAGAGTATGAAAAGTGGAAGGGCGGTAAAAATAAAACCATGGGTCGTGTTTGTAAGATGCAATTACTTGAAACAACCCCGAAAGGGTTGACTATCGCAGGTCATTCAGCCGTCAAAGAAGACTCCAAAGTTCGATAGAGAGTCGGAAGATTAAGGACTCTTTCACTGGGGTGGAGTGCTGCCCTCGCGTAGATGGCGACATGTATGAGAATTTAAGATGATTGGTGCACCATAGGATCGCAAATTTAATTAAATTAGTCTTTAGACACTTAAGCAAGTGTGTTACCATTGATTATTTCTTTTTGCTTATTCAAAATAAAAGGTGTGCTTCAATACTCACAAATGTCAACCGTTCACCAATGCAGAACTGTGAAACTGTAATTAAGCTTGTAACTAAAATTCCAGGTATTAGAATGAAATCGTGTTTGGACCCCAGTTGATTTGAGTTCATCTCTCAATAGTTCATATGCCTACTATATGCCTACTGTACGCGTGTTACTGTCACAGCACAGTCGACAAGTTCAGCTGTACACTTCACGTAAGTAAATTAAACTCCTAGGCGTTGGTTCTGCCTAAAAGAAAGACGTGCAAGGAATTATGCTATCTGAGCCTCTCCTTATGGTACTGCACAGCACGCACGAAGGTTGGGCTGTGACTCACCAGTAGGCCTACCTGTTTTGCTGGTGTAGAAAGGTGGTGAGTATATGCTCGTAGTTCTGCCCGCTATCGCCTCCTGGCGCCTCCGTTTGAAATCCGTCAGCTGCCAGAGGAGAGATCCATCATAGCTCGTCTGTTCCAAGTCACTCACTCTTTTATCAAGCTCCGCCAGGCCAATGCTCCTCAGCGACAGAGCTCGGTCTATGGATTTCTGCGCCTGGATGACGCTCTCCATATTCATTTTCAGCCTTCTCTCATTCTCCTGAAGAGTCTCTATGACTTTGAAGTCGTGCTCTACTTCTCGGTCCAATGAAGTGAGAAGGCCCTCACATATTTTAAAATCTGCAGATAGCATTGTGAGTTTCTGATCAACACCATTCGTCTGAGGAGATTGGGATAAAGCTACAGACGACCTTTCAACGGCGACTCCACCCGTTGCTCCTACAGTAGCTTCTCCCGTACTCCCTCCCCCTACTCCGGATACAGCTCTTGCACTTTCCATTGTCCCTCGATCGTATATCTGACTTTTACTTGTACTTGATTCCGTTCCTTTGGCCGTAGCGCTTTCTATTTGCTTCTGCATCTTGTCCTCGAATGATTTAGCCAGGTTTTCAATGGTTGTTATCCAGTCAAACAGCGTTCCCTGGCGACCTGGAGGTGAGCTATAACTGCTAACGAAGGAAGTAACGTCCTCCATTCGTCTGTATAAGGCTTCAAAATGCTCTGGTAGCAACTGCTTTAAGTGCAATGCCAAATCTAAACCGATCACCTAGAATAAAAATATAAATATCGTTCATCCTCTGATATGACTGAAACACCATGTAAGCCTATAAACTGCAAAACTATACGATATGAAAAATAATTTACAGGATTTTAGGAAATTTACTAAATATTTTCTTCAAAAACATCATTTCTTAACTTAAAAAACTACCACATTCAATAGGCCTAATTGCAGTTTTTCAGAATATACAACCCTGTTAGAATAAAGTTATTGAAATCCAAACAATAGGTTATTGCTGGCCACTGTAGGTGATAGGAAATTATCAGTGCTCAGAAATGTTAAAATAAAAAAAATCTTCGTATTCTATTCGATAGGAAGCAACGTTGAATGAAATGAGGTAGGTGAGATCCAGATGGAACAAGAACATGCACTGTGGATATAAGTTAATGAATGGACTGTTGTAAGTTCATCAAGCCAAGTCTCGGAAACAAGAGACTGATGAACGTTATAATTCAGTGAAGAGAGATTCAAGGTCGTGACTCTTGGACACTTTATCAAAGGAACACTGAACGGGTGTCTATTAAACTGGCTATGATATTTTTGGTTTCCGAACATTTCACTGTAGTCTTACCGGTTTCCCGCATTGATATTTACACTCTTGGCCGCCATCTAATGTTGAAGAGCGACAGTTATGTGCATCAAACTATGTTGTACATGAGCAAGAAAATATATTATAGCAACAATGATATATTACACGATTAGACCTGATCTACAGATGTGTCCGTTATACTTTCAGCTTCAAATTACTATTTGTAAGAAATGTGTGTAATAATTTTTTCCAGCTTATTTGCTGTCAGTCAGCCAAAATCATTGTACCAGTAAATATGTTCTGGCACATAATAAAAACGTTGCGCAGAACAGAGGGACAATAGCTTTAAATTGTAGGCCTAATATAGATTTACGAAGGCCACAACAGCATAGGACTGGAGCCGTAATCTATCGAGGCCATTCTTTGTGGTATACCCTGTGTAGCAGATACAGTTGCGTACCATATATAACCCAGAATGTTATTCGCACGCAGCGATGATGACATTTCATTAACTATGAATATAGGGCTCTGAACTTGTGAAAGCCAATCGATTTTGATAGCATCTATTAGAAGCACTGGACGCATACATGTAGTCGCATACGTTGGGTCCTTGAAGTCATTAGTTCATTAGCCTAAAATTTTGAGTGACCGAAGTAGATCGGCTAAAGATAACACCAATGCATCGTTATTTATTTTGCGCAGTCGTAAAACTACAACAGTAGGTCTACTAATATGGCACAAGGTCTAATTCTGACTTACTTCAAGATTATAATTATATTGGCAATAACTTGGCATTAAAAGTATAGCCTGGAGCCAGTCAATTATTTCCAAACAATAAATTAATATTTTATAGCATTGCTTGAGAATTTTACTTAGTTGACCACACGTCGTGTTTTTGCCCTTCTTTCTCCCTCCGACTATTTCATCAGCGCAAAGAAGTTACGCAGAACGGTCCAGACTTTCAATGGGACGTAGCTCTAACTACTTCAGTAGGTCTAAGTAGCTGAATCACTATTCTCAGATCAATTTAAGGCATATCTGGGTCCGTAATCGACTCTAATTCCAAACAGAAGTTGGAAAAGCTTACTTGATTCTTTGAAATCTTTTTTCCGCATGTATCACATTCACGCGGACGCCATTCACAATTTTCAAAATGTTCCTACAGTTTAGTAACCATGCAATGTTTATCGTGCTATTTCATATTTGCGTAGTAACAAACACAAATACCAAGAAAATCGATACTACATACAAGTAAAAGTATACTTAGATAGCATTTAAAGTACTATTTTAAATGCAGGCATCTGAAATACTTCTCATCATTGCTTGCACGCGAGTGACATTTATTATTCTGTACTTCATGTTTCCACGCCCTGGTACGATCAAGTTTAGTTCCCTTGCCCTCCGCTCCTCTTCCACTTCCCATTCATTTCAACGCTCCTTCCACTCCATTCTTCCTTTTCTTACCGACAGGCCCTAACAGAGGGGAAGCCAGGCGGGCCACTTGGCCCTAGCCTCTGCTTCAAGAGGGGCCTCAAAATAATTTGGGCACATAAAATTAAAATCAACTAAGTTCTGTAATACTATTGCTTAACAGATTTTTTATTTTACTTCTAATAAGCTAGAGTAACGATTTTAACGAACAAAAATAAATTTTAGAAAGCTGAAGGTCAGATGCATCACATCAAGTTGCAAGTCAAGAGTTTTACTCTAGCCAAATATTAGCAAACAACAGGTGACTGTGGCGTATGCTAAAGTGACAGATAATTAAATAAAAACCAACACGCGGGTTCTCAACATTAACCAAAATAATTGCCGTGCAATGAAGCTCAATGATATCATGCAGCTTAATGGAGCTTTATTATGTAATCTTTGAATAATATTAAAATAATATTAGAAATTATGCAATCATATTTTGTTTTTAAATAGGCCTCGCCACGTTGGTAATTTTCAAAAATTCTGTTATTATCTTACAGGAAAACCAGTAAATTCTGTGATTACTTAGCTTTCCAATGATATGGACGCAATGTTGAACACAGCCGCAGTCTTCATACATGATTTTGACATGTTGCTTTAAAGCCTAGGCCAACCATGCAGTAATTGATATTGAGACTGTAATTTTAAGCGAGCAAAGATCTATTGTCGGCTGCAAAGAAATGTCAACAGCGTTGTGACCAAAACAACTAACACAAGATCTTGGAGATGAGATGAGATCTTGGTGACCAAAACAACTAACACAAGATCTTGGAGATGAAATGAGATCTTGGTGACCAAAACAACTCACACAAGATCTTGGAGATGAGATGTTAGAAAAGGCCATGGCACTAATTTCAAAGAAGAATGCAAACCGACATTATATCTTTCCTATTGAAAAATATATAGGCCTACTTGGACTTGGTCTATCTGCAGTGTTCCCCAATATCACTGTTGCACTACATATTTTCACTGATAAATTTTCCAGCATCACGGTATTCTGGTGAAAGAACTTTCAATGTATTGCAAAATATCAAAAATTACCATCGTCAAACTTCGGTACTTCGGGCACATCGTAAGACAGCACTGAGAACAGTGTGATGTTGGGTAGGCTATAGTGGAAGGAGCCGAAGTCGTGGAAGACCCAGAATCTGCTGGTTTGGCAATGTCATGGCGTGGAATAGTTTAAAAAGCACAAGCTTAATGAACATCGTACGAGACAGAAAGCATTGGAAACCATTTTGCCATTCATGTAGGGGAGGGGACCTAGTCAACCGTCGCGATGTGACGATGACGATGTGCCATGACATGACATTGCGCAAAAAGTAAATTTCTCTCAAATTAATTTAATCATTTGCGAAATACAGAGAACGAAAAGCAATGTTAAATAAGAATGATGAACTGAAATCTTATCTTAGATTTATACCGTTTTGATCTATAGATAGTTAGATAATAATAAAAGGCCTTACCATTTGTAATTTTAATATGACGGAGAGTTAGGGGACTGAGAGACCTAAATTGTTTTAATGGCCCGGGCCTCCTCGAACCTCTGAAAGGGCCTGTCCTCTTCATCCCTTATACTCCTCTTCTACGTTCCCCACCACTTTCAACACTACCTACTGTTCCACTTCCTCCTATTCCACTTCCTCCTCTTTCTCCTCTTCCTTAACCGCCTCAATTTTACCGACATACATGTAAAGGTATACTGACAACTGTCATAATCATATAAGATTAATAATTATCGCTAAACGCAAGATATTATCAAGCAAACCTCGTATTCTTTAAAATTGCCGGACCATCTGCAATTCTCAAAAACACAATTCACTCGCATTGAATTCAATTCTCGTCTTATCGCATTATCTGGAAACGTCTGAAAAGGACAAAAACATAATTTATATAATCTATAAATCTTGTCTATTATCAGATTTTACGCGCGACGAGGCACATTGCTTTTCCAGCAACTAGTAATGCGGTCTCATTGTTATAACAGCTTTCTATATTTGTTTCGTTTGAATGAATAACAAAACATTGCTTAAAGTGATGCTATGGTGGTAGCTATGGAGCAGAAAAATACGAAGTCACATGACTTGACATTAGTGGAACGTTCTAAAGAAACGTGGTGATTAGATACGCCAAAAATGTTCGGACTAACCATAGACTGTTCCATAGCGTTTTCCGCAGCATCTTCACATTCCTCTGAGCATCTTTGGCAAATCGCCTTACCTCCATCTTGCCTGTTTGAAATATATCGAAAATACTTGAAAACAGTAGTGTATATTAGTATTTCACTACTTACACTGCAATTGCCTATTCAACCTACTTTTAGCTCTACTGGTCTAGCTTAGCAAACAATGTGCTTCATATGCGAGAGGCACTTGAACACATTCCAGCTGATTTCAATAATTGAAACCAAGCAATAAATATTTGTGGCTTGGTGCACCAGCTCCAACGGGCAAATCGCTGCAGTGGATTGGTGCACATTTAATTGTATATTATATATATATATGCCTTATTACTTCACTCCTCATAAATGTTATATCGCATTCGGAAGGTTTTTAAGAGCGCTGTATAAAAATCCAGAACGCTATCGTTAGAATATTTAGAGCGGTCTTCATCTTGCCTAGTTAAGTGATCGAAGCAGTCCTTGCAGAAGCGATGTCCGCAGTAACTTTGAATCGGGTTCTTTAGTATATGTCTACATCGCGTGCATAGGTACTTGTCATCGACTTCCTCCACAAATATGTCTGTCGGGTAACCATACGGACCATCGCCGCTTTCGGAACCTGAAAAACACTCGCATGAACTCTGTCCCGCAAGCTGTAACTTAATCGAGCGCAATGTCTACAGATGTTGTAGTTACCACTCACCTTCTTTTGACTTTCCTCTTTGATGCTCATGGTGCGATTCGTTGCTGGGAAGACGACCTATATTCTATAGCCTTATGAACGCAAAAGTTAACTACCCAGTGAAGATTTATTTAGGCAGGTTAGAGGAAAGTTCCCTTCATGTAAATTGCACCCCATAAGTTTTGCCTAAAAGTTAGTTCACTTTTGAACTGCCTGTTCGTTACTGAAAAGTGCAAGTTGGGTTTTCCTCATTCAAAAGCATTTGTTCATTTGATGTAAGAAAGAGTGAGGATGCAAAGATGCGATTTCACTCAGGTAATGCGATGAAATCTCAAACTATTTTACATTTTAAAAGTTTTTCAGTGTGGCCGAAGCAATTTCAACTGACTTCGGTAGTTGAAACCAAATAATATTTGTTACTCCCCTTGTAGCTTACTAAGATTCAAGTTGCTCAAACATTTCTTGACGTTTCGCTTAACACTAAATTTTAATTTAAAGCAAAATGATAAAACTGAGAACGAGCGATAGGCCTGTTTATCGGATTAATAATTATTCAAACTGATCAATTAAATGGAAACTAGATCCATAAAGTTAAATTTAGTGCCTAACTAAATTATTGTTAATTATAGCAAAAAATGCCACTTTTAGGTCTAAATCATCGAATCTGACATTAGGGTCTAATGTTCACATTAAGAAAACTATAAAATATAATCGATCATTCTAACTGACACTAGCCACATCAATCGTCAATAAGTAACCGGTAAAACCTTTTTATCAATGCAACTGTGCACAGCTAAGCCAAGCCAAATGTGTTGGTTGAGGTTAGCGTGATACATGGCTTTCTTACAGAGATTTCTTACTATGTTTAAATGCACACACCACCATCACGATTGCGATCACCACCGCTATAACTACAATCACAATAATCACAAGAACCACCAAAACCCATCAAGATCAACAATAAGAACAAGACAGCTTCTTTTTGTTTTCACCCATCGGACGATGTTGGTTTGCTAATGGTATTTTGAACGTGTGATCCCATTTTATTTCTATTGAAACCTGCTCTTCTAAAAATCTGGCAATTAATTCGTTATGGAACGTTTCTTCGGAAATATAGAATTATTTCACCATGCATAAAACTGGAGCGATCAGACATTAGCTCTTTATTTTACCATAGTGTCCTTCTTTGATTTCTTTCATTGATTAGGCTATAAACTGCTGCGGTTTGTCAGCTAGTACAATAAACGAAGAAATAACAATAATAATCGCCATTTGTACTGTATTTTCTGGAATTTCATATAGGCTAGACTTTCAGAATTAAATAGCTTCTTATTTTTAAAACAACTGCACTAACGCATTAGAGCAAACCCAATTGGGACGTCCACGGAAGAAAGGAAAATCGGATTTGGTCACAGAGACACATAGTATAAATAATACATGCCTTCTGCAGTTGTCTTTTGCTGTGATTTTCCTGAATCGTCATTCTGTTCTTCGATCATTTTCAACTGCTGATTGAGTTTCTCTTTCATCTGGTCCATTTCTCTCTTCAGTAGTTCATTTTCATTGGCCAACTGTCTATTCTCGTTGTGAAGTTTCTCATTTTCACTGAATGTTCTGTTCAGCAATTCTTTCTGATTTCGCGCTTCATCTGTACAGCATCTAAATTGCCGTCGTAGCTGTTCTGCTAATGTCGCTATCGACGCTGCACGTTCTTTCTCCTGCAACATTTCTTTTTCCTTTATCCCAATCTTTTCCCTTAGCGTAATATTCTCTGCTTGAGCAAATTCAAACATGGTTTTCACTTCTTTTCCTAATCTCGCTTCTTCCCTTTCCTCTATTAACTGCGCTTTAGTAACTTCAATTTCGTTTCTCGTGTGTATAAGCTCAAGTTCTAACAATCTAATATTTTCATTTGCCTCCAGAAACATATTCTGCACATCGGTCATTCTCAGCAATGCACTGTCGCGTTCTGTTTCAAACGAGCGACTTTCATTTTCTGTCAATCTAAGAAGTTTTTCTAATTGAAATTTTTGATCATTCGCTTTTTCCAACATTGTTTTAAGCTTACGAATTTCGTTAACTGCTGTAACGGGTATAATATCTTTGTCTGCAGAGGGCATTTGCATTAAACTAAACATAGCAATATTGTCACCAGAGTAAAGAATGGATTCATCTTTAAATTCTTGCCGACTTCTTGATTGATAAAAGCCTACGAACAAAACACATTCACCGTAATTAATATATGAAGCCGTTTCTGGTGAACTAAAAGGTAATTTCTTATATCAAACATCGGCTTATCGAAGACACAAATCGTAGGCCTAATAGTAGGCTATATGCTGAATTTTGAAGTAGGCCTACTACACCTACCTTAAAGCCTGACGCAGAGGACCAGCTTGCGTTCGGAGGATGTCAAGGAATCGAATGTTTGTGTCATCTGATCATCCGCTGCTTGTATTTGCGGTGCATTTAGTTGCATTATTTTGCGCTATGAAAACTGTCTAATAATAATAATGATAATAATAATAATAATAATAATAATAATAATAATAATAATAACAATAATAATAACAATAGTAATAACGATAATAACAACAATAATAATAATAATAGTAATGATAAAAATAATAATTATAATCATTATCATTATTATGTAATAAGCCTATCATATTCAATGCCTGAAGATTATCACAAGTAGTCGAGATTAGCTGCAGTCTTATGCTGTTTAACATTCGTGTTAGATCTGCGTATCATTATACAGTTACATAGGCATATGCAATTATGCAAAGATGGCAACACAGTGTATATATTTATAAAGGCTTATGTGTAATTGTGTGTCTATTTGTATATGTAAACCCCACATGCTGAATTGTTAGAAATTTAATATGAAACTGAATCTAAATATTAAGGGTTTCATGATGTATTTAATTTGAATGAGACATACTTACCATTAGTAACTTTCTTCTTTGAATCTGTTTTTATATGCAACTGTTTCATAAGCTTAAACCAAGTTAAGTTGACCGATACTAGTTTTCGCAAAAAATTTTGCCGTTGACCATTTGGCACGCTCTTTACTGCCTTTTCAATGCATAGACACAATAATTCGTCTGTAAGTGTTGACAAATTCTGTAACAGCATATTGTACAATTACTGGCGTTGGCTATAGCACCCGCTGTTTCTATACAATCGCTCATCATTAGCACAGTTATGGTTGCAATAACAATGCAATGAATGTCAGAGTGTTCCCTCAATTCGAATTATTTGATATGCAAGAATCTCATATTATTCTGACATACAAAAACGTGACATACATGTGCGTGTTAGCAGAGATGATACTTGGCACCAGAGTTAGGAATGACAGAAGAAGATGGTGTGATATAGGCTTATGATGCACCCGGACTCGAAGCATCATGAACTGAAGAAGGCAGACACTGGTGACAGAATCAAGTGAAGTAAAAGCAGCTGTGTGACTGATCCTTCCCTGGGATTCAAGCCTGAAGGAAATCACGAAAGACATTGAATGAAATGTTTCTAATGTTTTGAATCCTCGACCAAATTGGTGAGACTAAAGTTTCGAATGGAAAGCCCGAGAGTGATGGATAGGGGAGCCCTAGACAGATCAATCAATCAACCGATCAATCATTCAAAAAGACTTAATATAACGCCCTTCAGGATATCTACTCAGAGACGCTCGATGATGTTGGCTGACAGGCAGTGATGGTGGTTGTGGAGGAACCGAAAAAGTACGAAATTCAGGAGGCAGATCGTTACAGAGACGCGGTGCGTCGTTGGATGTGGCTCGGTTCGATAACTTGATATGAGATGTGATCGGAGGTCGAGTAAGGATGGCACAAGAGGATGATCGGGTAGAGCTGGTTGGCTGGATGATGAAGAGCTCGATAAGATATTTGGGCTGGGAGTATTGACACAGTGCTATGACGGCACAATAGCCGATCTGTATGTGAATAATATTCTACAGCTTACAATAAATACTTGGAAACAATCAGTCAACCAGCTAGGGAGACAGGCAGAATTGAATCTTGACGTCTAGTTCGAAAAGATACAACTTGTATGAGAGCTGGTTAAGAGACAGCCACCGGTTGTCAATCTGAACAGGATAGACCAATAGACGTATCCTGTAAAATCTTTACTCATTTAGGCGGCTGGTGCAAGATTCAAGCTGAATAGTGACATCGTCAACTTACATGGGATAAATTTCTATCCATTTTCTTTTCCACGACAACCTGAACACAGGCAATGTTTTAGTTTATTGCAATGATAGCGAATACATTCAGAGGTAGACTAAGATAAGTCGGCACAGTAGATTACCGGTCTGGACAATCATGTCTGAACTATAAATCAAACATTGACCTGGCATCGGTCACGTGATCTCCGTCCTCAGGTCATAAGGCTTCTCTGACATAGGCCTTTTTCATTTGTCTTACTTGACACTGAATTACGTGTAATTCCGCCTCTAACTTACGACGAATAACCCTTTCAGAGCGATGTAAAATTCACAGTTACTAATGTTAGTAAATTAAATAGTGTATGAAATAACATTAAGTTTCGCTGAATTGTGTATTGCGCTACATTGAATTTAAAAAAAATCACATTGCATTGAATTAAAAAAACATTATTTCACATTTATATTATAATACCAGATTGAACTAAACTCAAACCTGTAGCTACGTTTATATCTAGCGTTTCTTAGACAAAATTTCAGTGAAGTACATATGAACGTAACTGTTGTATGCCAATAGCACAATAGCCTTCACGTTCTGCTGGTATGTTTAATGGGTGTTTTATGGGTATTTTGTTGCGGAAAGTTCGAGTGAAATTTGATGATGTCGGCCAAGTCTGTTGGGTTTTCCCGTTTATGAACGAAAGCCTTTGTGATAATGATTTTATTTTGAAATTCACCGTGTTTAGGAATAGTTTTCGGTTGGGCCTCTATGATAATAAGGGAATCGCGTAAATTTGCAGAAATGCTGAAATAGGAGTCCGAAGATATTGAACCAACAGTCATAAGCTATCGTTTCTCTCTGTGGGATTTCGAAGGCGCTAGTCTGGACAACATTACCAGGAAGGAGGTCATGTTTGTGTGAGTCATTCAACCATCGCATAGACCTTGAAGACATTGGCTAGTCAGCCAGACAGCCATACTGCCCACGGCGTATCGGTGAGCAGTCTGACATGTATACATAGTCTCTTGGCTTTCATCAGGATTTTATACAAAAATCGTGTATAAGCGAAAATAAAATTAGTGTTGATGCGAAACATCTGTGATCGAATAAATAAGAATTGATGTTCTAAAGCCTGATTTTTTACACAATCGGTTTTGTTTTCTGGCGTAAGGAATTCCCACGTTTCGGAAATTCCCGGAGAAGCATACATACATACATACAGTGACCGAAATTGCATTTAATAAGTAATTCTGGCATAGTGCATACAATCAGAATTTTGCATACTCGCAGACGTCCACACGCACATACGGCTTCCTTAATTATCGTAGACTTTCAATTTATGTAGCGCCACTCGAAATCCGAGCGCAGAACGCCAACTCATTGACGAGTACTTCCTTATATTCGACATTAGCACAGATGACAGTAGATCAATAATCCTACAGAGCTGTAAATTATTCAATGATTGTTTCTTCTGAAAAGTTCACAAATGCACATTGGAATCTGGAAAACATTAATACCCATAAAGAAACTGGAAGAGGTAAATTCTCAGTTTATAAATAACGATAGAGGTGTAGGTATGAGCGTTGCAAGGTAGAGATCGAGTTGAAGATGAAGGAACTGGGAGCTTTGACTGAACGTCGACCAAAGAAAGATATATAGTAGGGCCTATCCCATTAACGAAAGCTTTTTTCAGCAGATACTGGTCAAGCATCGGTCAGCCTGTAACAAAGCCTCAGGTCTTAACCAGTGAAGATAAGTTGGTGTAAGCCTAGTTGGCAAATGATTTTGCAATTGCTGCGTACACTAGGAGTACGGCTTTGATAAGGGCTTTAAATAATTAGAATTTATTTAAATGATAAGGGTAGTTGGGTACCTCTTAAAAGTATCATAATTGTTAGTGCTTACATATACAATTGTACATATTCAGTATACAAGCACATACATACAGAGCCGAATCGTATTATACATGTAGGCCTAGTCACATTTATACGTCTACGCTCGTATATAGGCCTATGCAGCTACATGTAGGCCTACATGTACGTTCGCGTGCATTTGCGACGGACAGTGGGCCTACAATTAATGCTACACAATTGCATTTCAATATAATTGATAATGCATCTGTGCATACATGTACATACATACGTAAACATAAAGTAACGTACATGTACTTGTAAATACATGCGCGCCTCTCCTTTATTTTAAATTGGAGACGAGGCATATAAGTGCATATTGTAGGCATATAAGTGTGCTGGGCATTTGTCGGTTGATTACGCAACTGCAAAATTATGGGTGTTGTGCGCAATAGGTGATGCCTTTTGGGCTTGTCATGCTTTTACCATAACTATTGTACGTTTTGGTCTTTCTTGCGTTTATCCATCGATCTGCCGCTACATGGCTCAACAGACAACAGACATGTTTCAGATATTTGCTTATTTATCTAATGTTCTTCGTCTAAACTTGTGTTGAACAGTTGTTCAAGGACTATGAAACCTGGGTATCCGTCATCGATCTTCCGAAGGAATTGTGACGAATCATTCAAATGCATGATATGCAAAAGGATTCTAAGACGTCCGGTGCAGGTCACGTGTGGACACCAATTCTGCAAAAACTGTTGGGAGCAGAGAATCGGGTCTGGCGTTCACGCAATCATGTCACAAATTATTACATAAATGTGTAACGAGGCCTAACGAATACGAGAATCTACCTGTTGACTGCAACACGGTTTAGACCATTTTGCTTTTAAATGCTTTCAGTAGTTAATTTCAGCAAGTAAAAAATTATAGTGTTGCCTACGGCATGTGGAAAATGCTTAATATGGCATCAGGCATTTTCCACATGCCGTAAGCAACATTATATTTTTTTAAATTGTATGATATAAATTTACACCTTTGAAATAATGAACAGGCCTATCTTTTTCTCTCACAATAATCAGCAAATAATTAATTGATAGGTCATTCTCTAACCAATAATTAGAATAATTCTAAAATTAAGTAATTTCTCATAACTTCAGTTTCGTCCTGAAAGAATGGACGCCTTCAATTGTCTAGCTGCTGCAATCAGGACTTCAAACTTTTTTGCCAAAATTGTTGTAGAGCTAGATCAACTTCCGTTTGTCCAGCATGTCCAGACAACAAAGATGAAGACGTTGAGGTACGTCTTTGCAGACGCTATGCGCTATTACGATCCAACGGAGGTTGCACGGAGGTTCACTCTTTGGCAGTGTACAACTGTACATGTATGCAGCCCGCAGGGCTGGGGACTGGATGCTTGAGATGTTTTAAGTCATTGAGCTACTGTCCTGTGTGTGTATATATAAATGCATATATATTGATTGTGTAGGCCTACTTATTGGCAGATGAGACGGCGAGGTAAGATACTGGACACCTATCAAGTAGACACGAAATAGAAACGAGTTGCGTTCCATATGGTTTTGAGATAACAACTCGCTGAATAGTACTAGTAATAGCTAATCAGTCATTTGCATTCGTGACTTTAAGGTCCTTTTACTAGCTCACAAGCACTATTAACTGAACTAAAATTATGGCAAAGCAGCAAAAAATCATATATCAATTCAGATAATATAAATTTCCGTTGCAATGTTCTGCAGCTCATTCCATTTCGATGTTTCCCTATGGAGTAGTTCAAACAAGGTAATCTAGGTTTATATAATTTTTATGATGACTGTATTTGAATTGATCATAATGAAGTCCTTTTTTTCATTTGTAACTGTACTAATGGAAAATGGTTAGCTCTGCGGAAGCAAATCTGTTTATCCTGTCGACTGCATCAGCTAATTAACTTTTGAAATTCCTTAATCGTTAATGAGTTATTCTGTGAGATTTCATTTATTGACGAGTCGATATACGAGTGATTGAGAATTGTCGTCCTTCTGAATTCAAACCTTGGTGACAGGTTGCTTCTATGTTCAAACAAATATGTGACATTTGAATCGACCCATTAAAATATTCCGGTAATATTATAATGATTGTAAAATGTCTTAATTATTAGGGTTTGTATTGTTAGGCGAACCCTGACAATGGCATTGTGCGCGATATGAGCAGCATGACAGCTCACTGTCCAACTTCTGACTGTGGTTGGTCTGGATTCTTCAAAGATTTCCAGGTAGGTAAAGATCGTCCATTGAAAGCAGATCATCAAATTGCATACATAGTTAATATGTTATAAATCATGTTCGTGAAAAGATTGGTCTCGTAGAGGATCGCATATTGCAGGCTGTTATCTGGAACGAGTTCCACGTTCTCCTCAACATAGTTCCCCTTGTCAACAAGCGCGTGTATAACTTTCGTCCAAGAACTCATACCCTGCGCGCAAAAGACAATACAAACTTTATCCCAGGTGTACTGTTGAAGCACATTCAGTAGAACGGCCTTGTCATCAAATTCAAACACTGTTCCTAATCAACTATCTTGTAACTAGGTTGCGGTTTGCCAACGTTGTCTTAACAATAAACGATAATCATCATCATCAGCTGTTGCTTTGTTTTCAGAGCCACTATGCTTCGTGTGAGCTTCAGACAACAGGGCGAGGAGAAACTGAGCAACAGCAACAGGCCAGTTCCTATCACCCGTTTATCTCATTGCTACATTTTATAATCATTATATTAATACCGGAATATTTTAATGGGTCGATTCAAATGTCACATATTTGTTTAGAGATGGATTGGATGATAAACTACCGTTGCTTTGGGAAATTTAGGAAATAGCATAGCTTTCATAAGGCAACTCGGACGAAATGGCAGTGGCAAAGAGTACACAACTTCTGGACAGCTGTGGTGAATAAGACAGGGGTAAAAGAAATGTGCATTCAAGACAGTGTGCATGGCGTATAAGGTTTAGAACATATCTAGCGTAATTCCAAATAAAATATAAAAATTCTTCGTTGTTTCTTGTTTTGATTATTATGAAAGGCTGCCGAACAAGACCTCGCTGGATTGACCTCAATACGTAACGCTGAACTACAACTCATCGACAACACTTTGACCCTGTTCTGTGTCATGTCGCTCTTCCATGTCCTCTGCTATATAAATTACGAAGCAAGACTACTGATCAACCATGGACTTCATCGTCTAACGGAGACAACACAACTGCAGCACGATGCATTGGAGTCACTGTCGGGCCGAATCAGGGCGGTAGAAGAGGCGAGTTACGGCGGAAAACTGACATGGAAAATAGTTGACATCGGCTCAAAAATCAACGACGCTGTGTCTGGCCGCGTTTTAAAAGTACTTCAGTCGCCTGATATCTATACAAATGCACAGGGTGAGTTTATTTGTGCTACATTATATCATGTTGTAGTTCTGCCTGCTAGCAGGTTGTCTTGCCGTGATCATGTGCTGCCAGCTATAGGCGCTTTATTGACCAAATATTAAAATATGATCATGTCACAAGATACACTTGTTGAATGTTCTGCACTGCCTTATTGTCCGATAGCGCATCGAATATAGAGTAGTATCTCTGATCTAGCGCCGCCAACTTAGACCAGCCTACTTGATAAGCCTTTGTCAGCCGTTATTGAGGTTCGGTGTAGTCGCTCCCTTTGCTCTGCTAAGAGGGGGTTCTTGTGGTCCCATTTGCCCGTCCAGTTGCTATGCAAAACCGAGCATTCTCTGTGGTAGATCTTAGGCCGGTTGTGAATGGCCTTTCTTTGGAGCTACTGTATGGCTGTTCCCTAAACCAGGTAGTGGAACATTTTATGTACATTTGAAAACTATCCATTTTGTCTGGGCTGAAGTTAGATGCGCTTTTGAGTAATTGCCTTGAATAGCGCCATATAAATCTGTGAATAAATGGACGGAAAGAAATGTAACGACTTATATATTGGAGCAATCATAGAAACCTTTTCACCTTTGAAATAATTAGATGGTTACCAAACAATGGATTGCTATTCAGTGGCATTTAGACCTTGGAGGATGACTTTACAAAGTAATATTATACATGTCCATTAGATCTGCATCAATTCATCATGTTTGTGTTGTAGGCAGAGAGAGCTACAAAGTGAGAGCATTACTGCTCATAAATGGAGTTCCGGAGCATCTGTCCTTGTATGTCGAGGCCATTGAAGGACCAATGGATGCCCTCATGAAGTGGCCCTTCAATGCCAAGGTCGGTTCACATATCCTAATAATGATGAATATGATGTATAGATGGTGCACGAATGCAGTGTCCGTGATCATCTCTACACATAATAATAATAATAATAATAATAATAATAGTAATAATAATATTAATAATGTTAGTAATAATAATAATAAGAAGAAGAACTTGTCGGCATTGATCCAACGTTTCAATGTGGTGGCTTTTCAGGGCACTATGTCAAGATTACAATCCACTGACAAGCGGCGACCCAGATAGCCTTATGATAGATCCGTTGGCAATGCCAATGATGAATAACACTATATGTCACATAGTAATACTAATAATAATAGTTATATTAATAATAATAAGTATAATAATAATAGTAATAATATTAGTAATAATAATAATAATAATAATAATAATATTAGTAATAATAATAATTATAATAACAATAATAATAATCGTAATAATAATAATAATAATAAATAATAATAAAAGTGATGAATTGACTGGGTGCATTGGTTGTTTGCAACACAACGAAGCATTGCTTCTAAAAAATTTAATAAAGAATAGGTAAGGAGTTATAAAAAAGCATGGCGCGCTATGGAAGTCTTTTAGTCATTAGTTATCAAAGAGCTCTGTTGACGATTAAAATACACATCTCTTACTCTGACTGCTTTTTATGCCAATTCTTTAGGTTACGGTGAAGTTTCGTGACCAGGCTGGAGCGGCACGCGTGGAAGAAACGTTTCCAGCTTCCTTCCATCGTCCAGGTTCCAGTGGATCGGGGAGTCGTCATGGATTCGAAAAGTTCTTGTCACAGTCTTCACTGCTGGTGAAAGATGTCACCAGTCGCAGTCCAACTGACGAGGATGCTGTGTTCATCAAGATAAAAGTTGAAGAAGATAGTGGATGTGTTGGAAAGGAAAGCAAGGGTTTGGATACAGATGCACAATAATTGTCGTAATATGCTATGGCTCTTGGGAGACAGTTTGCAAAGAATTTTGTCAATGGCACAAGATCATGAAATCAGTTTGCCACGTTTGATCGGCAGCAGCGCAGAAGAAAGCTGCAGAGGAGTGAGTGATTTGGAAACAAGTCCGATCGTGCTGGCAGAGGCGTCTACCCCTGATGGATTGCTGAATGATGACAGATTTTTTCGGCGTGTTGACCTGCTGAGGTATCTCACTCCAGAATACAGTGTTGGGCTTTCAGGCGTTCTCGGTGAATTGTCCAAAGCTGTAAAATTTACTTTCCAGCTCTGCTCGAACTTTTAAATCGTTTTTATCTGAACTCTAGACTTGGGCTGTCTGCTAACCCCGATATCATTATTATGCCAAAGTTTGCAGATGATACAAAAACTCGCGAAGGTCAACAACGAGGAAGATGCGAGAATGATAAGGGAGGATTCGACATGATTGTACAACATGGTCTAATATTTGGCAGATGTTCTCAATATGGATAGATTGTGGAGCTATGCTCGTGTGGGGAAAGAACAGTGGATTTGATTATGAAATGGGTGGCAGGAAAAAAGATCAACAGATGAAGAGAAATACCTGGGAGTCAAAGCACAACACGATTAAGATAATGCATGGAGGCAGCGACGAAAGCCCATAAGGTCTTGGGATTTACCAGAATAATGATAATCTGCAGAGAGAAGAACATCTTTCTGAACCTTAACCGAAAACTTTGGTCAGATCTCACCTAGACTGCTGTGTTCAGGTATATACGTATAGTCTGCACATGCAAAAGAAACTACGACCTAGAAAGTGATCAACGTAGAGCAAAAAAATTGATCAGAGGATTTGGAACAATGACGTGTCAAAAAATATTGGCGAGATGCAGACTAACGACATTGTAGGCCTACACAAGAAGATGCAGAGGAGATCTAATTGAGAGATACCAGCTGATGACGAACAAAAATCTACTCAGCGCCTCTGAGTAGATTGCTTGAAGAGGCGCTATATTCAATTTTGTTGATTAAAGAAGCAACACCATTCTCGAGATTTTTCCATTTGGCTAACGCAAGCCAATTACGAGGACACGGATACAAGATCCTCAAGAAATCTGAAGGTACCGTTAAGTAAAGATTTTCAGCAACAGCAGAGTTATCAATGCATGGAACGAACGGTGCCGAAATGAACTGTGACGAAATAAACAGGAACCGGAACGAGCTGAGTCAAGAGACAGTTTCGGTGGAGTCACTAAACAACTAGATAAAGCTCGGACAGATGGAATATTAAACACTAAATTAGTAGCAGTTCTCACACAGACTTTGGTCTTCCGAACCACTTTAGACCTGATTATGTTCTGTTATCACTTAAGTTCCAATCAAACAATTAGTACATGTGCAAATAATAACCAATAAAGGGGTCACAATTAGCATAGGCTGTTGGCTTTTTTTGACCCCTGTTTGACAGCACTTGCTAATTAATGATTGTAACTGTAATAGTTATATTGTGCAATGAACAACAATCAATCATTGTTTCTCTAAACTACAAAGTTTTTATCAGGCTTCTCCATCGAATTATTTTTCTTTGTACTATAATCTTAGTTGAAGGTATACCATCGACTGCTTCCTCGTGTGTTACGACGATTACCCATAAGATTGCCGTAAGCTAGATTGCAGTACAAAGTCAGCGTTTGATGATATATAAAAAAGTACGCAACTGGTATTGGCGAAATTTTGTAGGGGTTCAAGAGCCAGTAGCAAAATGACGAAAACTCAAAGTTAAAGTTTAAAGAGAACAATTATCTAGGAACAGTCGGGTAGCACTTATCATGTGAATACCAGTCGCATTCCCTGTGACTGAAGGTGTTGCGACAATAGTCACAGGATATGCACGCTAGTAACTTCGTTTCGGCATGTTGGGCTGATGAGGTTAATTTCGAGACGAAGACAACAAAGTAAAGAACAGTTATTATCGCTATGGAATTTCCTAAGGCTATGGTGAAAATGGTGCCGAATAGATATACAAAATATCTTCTTGATATCATATAGGCCTAAACTGTGATTTGTTACTTTAATATTATTGTATTTATTATGGAAGGCGCATAATCCAACCTTTTGAACTCTGCACGAACCATACAGAGGCTTCGGCAGATGCAAATCTGTATTTAAAGCAATTCACAGATGCGTATTACCATACAAATCTGACTTATGTAAAACAAGTGGACCAAGAGAGTCTATAAACCAGCACGATAGTCTAAAACTACTAAAATATTGATGAATTGCAAATTATAGAATTAGGGATCTGTTCACCTTAACCTTAGCTTCTTCAGGTCGCCGAGGCGACTTCGTGGTTCCACATGCTCATACCGCCACCAGGCAAAATTAGAGCCTTTGTAATTGTGGGTCCCAGTGTTTGGAACTACCTCCCATCTGACCTGCGCTCTCTCCCGCGCGACCTGTCTGGCTCTTTTTATTAACTTCTTAAAACTTTCCGTTTTAACCGGGCCTGGGACGTGAGCGCTTCTGAATAGTTATCTTGAAGAGGTGCTATATAAATTGCACTGATTGATTTAGTCCATATAAGTAAATACTAACATGCTTCTTATGAAAGTTGGCAACAACTAGCACGAAGTACAGCCGCCATAAACACCTCCGACAATGGTTCGTATGCGTCGTACCATTCGTGAAAGACATGACTGCACTTGAATTTTCCATTTACCACAGGCTCGATGACTCTCTCCCTTCTCCTGCACTTGATTTTCAGATACTTCAGCAATTGTAAAGGGCATATTCGAACTAAAACAGGCGAGTTATCCCGTGACGAATCAGCGATGGACCGATGCAGAGTAATAAGTACCAGAGCGATTTGGAAATGGTCGTCAAATATTGTAGATAATTCATTCGTTATGAATATAGGAAATGCACGCTCAGAAAAATCTAGATTACCAGGCATCAGTCTTCCGGTGGCAAAGTCAACGACTGTATCGCAAAGAGAAGAAGCCTTGCTATAATCATGTAACGCTGTGTAATAGAAATTCGCAACATAAGCTGAACTGATTACACGCGTTGCAATAGTTACATGATCGGCAGCATTCACAAGCAAGGTCTGCACTAATTCTTTTAAAGATATAGTTCGATCAATTGTAGCAGAACGTTTTATTCTACATTCTACGTCGTCCTCTTTACTGTCTTCCAGACGGCTATAGCAGCGAAAAAATTGTACATTTGTATCAATGTTGCGTTCGATTGAAGTGTTGAGTGGAGTTTCTCGGCAATTGCCTCTGATATGTAAGTCATACGTGTCTTTGCGATCATTCGTGTGCGTTCCGCTTGACTTAAATTTGCAATGTCTAGTATCGCTAAGCCGCTCTGCCAACTCGTAGAATGATTCACTGATGGACAGAAGCGTCGTCGAACGTTCATCTCCATTCTTCATCAGAGAAGACATAAAATGACCCAGCGCTTTTTGTTTCAAGATGTGTTTTCCTGCACAACATTCCGTTCTCATCACTTGAATATGATTTTGTAAACCTTTGTAAAGATCAAGCGCGTGGTGATAAAGTAAAGAATTTCTTTCAATCAATTGTTTCATCAAGCGAGCCTTTGTTTTTGGATACACTGGATTGAAACAGTTATCGCGTAACTGCATCAAATTGACATGGAGGAGTACTTCCTCCGGTACGGCCACTTGCATAAGGCCACATGTTTGGTTTGAATATGCTTTTGGCCAAAAAGTTGTTAAACGGTGTATTCCTGATTTTGTGTACGTCAAGAGTATCTCAATTTCTTGTGTGAAATCAACTCTTCCTGTTAAGGTAGATATCATACTACAGTCAGGAATAAAATAATTAGGACAACATCGATCAATTAACCATCCGATTATGGTGCACAATAATTCGTTTAATGACTTTTCCACATTCTCATCTTCCCAAAATACTTTGGGTTTTCGTTCACATTCCCAGAACATCCAAGTCTTGAAGAAGTAGGTGCAGAGAATCTCCATTGAGTGTCGTCATTAGGATTGCTATGATGTGGTTTCGCAACGAAATAACATCCGCTGGCGAAAATTCTATCGATGACTTCTTTTGGTGGCCAACCGTTTGGCCTTTTGCGTGTTTTCCATTCGTCAGCCTCGGTTGGCCAATAATGACAATGAATGGCGAAAACTCTGTCGATTGTCAAATCCAGAAGATGTCTCTGAATTTCTTGATACTGCGACCTGCCGAATGTGCTAAATATTAAATTGATGAAATCAACACTTTTTGAATAAATCATTATTTTCGTCCAAGCAGGGCCGTGTTTGTAGTGATTCTCAAGAATGTTTGCCTGTTTACGATACATCCGCATGCAATCGGGCGAGAATAATCTTGCAAATTCTGGGTAGGTGTCTTTTGTAATAACTATCAACGTTTTACCATGAAAATTGTGTGGAGTTGATACGTTGGCTGGTAGAGCACAGATGTCTGTCCGAAAATACATCATATCCACATCGGTTGCGTTTGCTATCACGTACTGAATGGGTAATTCAAAGGAACTTCCGCAGAAGAGAGCAGCGTTGATCTTTTCGATGAATAAGAGATTCCGAACAAATTCGTCAAACTTTTTCGACTTATCCATCGCAGTTTTTTGCTCGAAAATTATGTCCTAAGTTTTTCTGGTTTTGTTGATTTCAATCAAACAGGTACCAAACTGATATAAGGATGAATAGACCGTAACAGTCCATTCATGATCTAAATACATATTTCTACACCGCGGTTCTATCAACGTTGTGACACTCACAACTTCAGCACTGAAAACATCGATTGTTTTTTTAACCCATCCCAGACACAGGGTTTTGCGCAGTCGTCATATCTTAAATCTGAGAAAATCACGATTGCGTGGGAACTGTCAAACCGTTTCGCAACATTCCTCAGCAAATCGACAACAAATTGTACAACTTCTGCACCAACTTTATGCTGGCGACAATTCTATCGATTACATCTCTTGGAGGCCAACCATTTGGTCTTTCACGTGTTTTCCATTCAGCAGCCTCGGTCGGCCAGCTGGGACAAAAGATTGCAAAAACGCTGTCCAAATACAGTTTTATAGGCCGTCTATGCATTCTTTAATACAGAGGACTTTCGTGATGTTTAAATATTCAGTTGATGAAATGAATACGTTTTGAATAAATCATTGTTCTCATCCAAGCAGAGCCATTTATGGAGTAATCTTCAAGAATGTTTGCCTGTTTACGGTATAGCTAATTGTTGTGGGGTGAATATAATCTGGCAAATCCTGGGTATGTGTCGTTTGTAGTAACTACTAATGTCTTACCTTGAAACATGCTAGGAGCTGATACGATTACTGGTAAGGCGCAGGTGTCTGATGGAATATACATGATGTCGATGTCAGTTGCGTTTGATATGTCATACTGAATCGGTAATTCAAACAAACTTCCGCAATAAAGCAGAGCGTGACCCTTTTTTATCGATAACAGCTTTCGAAGAAATTCATCAACCTCAACCGAGATCTCTGTCTTCATAAGCTATTTTAGCACCTCGGCCGATACTCACTCATATGCAACAAGACAAGTGGATCATTACCGAACTGTATTTGTTAGAACAAATACGATTTTGCATTGAGGTCCAGTGGTCCACTTACTTGGATGGAGATTCCAGTGGGGACCAGGCAACAACAGTCATTTAAGAGGTCCTTTCATTCATAACTGGCGCGAATGAACTGTTAAGTCATTGTAAAGGTTATAGCCAGCTGTTGTACGCTGTTAGTTAAGATGTTAGTTACAAGCTGTGACTTTTCTATAGTTTATGACACACTGTTGCCACTGAGCTGAACTGTTGTAAGGGCGGCCCTGCTAAGTGGGTCTTGCGACACTTATGGGCTCGCCATTTGCTGCCGACTGATTGGCGGGTTATGATGTGAACGTGTACCTTTTGTACAATGAGGGGAGCAAATGAAATGATTTGATTTGACTTGAAAAGCTTATTTTGGAAGAGAAAGCTGCAGGTTGACGTAGAAGACTTATGGCTAAGCAATGGTTTTAAATTGGTGCCGAGGTAATTGCTACCAGTAATTTTTATTAATGAACACAGAACAGTAAAATATGCAGACCTGGGCCTATTGCAGTTGTTGTAGCAGCGGTTGTACTATTGGAGATGATAAAAATATTTTGAAACGCTCAATGAGCTGGGTTCTGTTAAAATGGAGAGGTTAACAAAATTCTATGAGGATTATTTATCATAACTAAAGATTCAAGCGGAAGGTGTTAGCAGCTCCATGTTGGATCACGTGGGTGATATCTTGCAGATATATATAAATGCTACGTTTGCTACGCCCATCAATAATCAATGTTGATATTAGACCGGAAGACAGTATAAATGCACGAATCCCAGTTGCGTTGCACCAGGCCAATAAAATAATTTAGGGCACCAATTTGTTGGCCCTATGCTATTCCACAATTTCTTCAATTCACGAGTTGCAGACTCGTGGATTGGATTGGATGATTAACTACCGCTGCCTTGGGAAATTTAGGAAGTAGCATAGCTTTTACGAGGAAACTAGGACGAAATGACAATCGAAGTTGTCGATCTGTAATTTATAGTAATAATCGAAATCATACTCTCTGTATTAATATCAGTACAGGTCATCAGTTTGTAATCTCCAGAAATATCAAATAGCTTTACTTTCTTTTTAATTCGACTCCGATGTTGAGATATTAAACATGTATGGGGCACAAGGAAGTTGGTTAGCTATTTATTTCGTGGTTAATACAATATTCATTATTAAAAAATGAGATTTTACGATGTGCTGTCTTTTCAAAACCATTCTATAAGCAATGCAAAACGTGTATAGTGCAAGTGAAAGAATTTAAATAATTCTATAACTTGCAATTCATCAATATTTTAGTAGTTTGCATAAATTCTTGCATAAATTTTATTTTTCTTCTATACGCATATCGGATGATTGCACGCATATTCAGCGATTCCTATACTCAATAAATGAGGCACAGATAAGAGTCTACTTGATATGTGGACTATTAATCTCTTCATTTACCACATTTTCTTATACATCGGTCCAATGATAACGTTGTTATAGGTGCTATATTAATTAAACCGAAAGACTTAAGTCAGTTTTTCTTTTTAGATTCGTCCAGCGACATTTGTTGATGCTTTTGGAGCTACATATTATGAAAGAAGACTGTGATTCAAAATTATTTTGTGTGTCTGTTAAAGTCGTCAACAGTCATGTTACTTAATTAACAATTCATATACGGTCTAGTGCATAAAGCACAGGCCTTTGACCGATGGCGCACCAAAGCTAAGCCGTAATTAGCACAACACCCAAATTATAGTCAATTTTGCAGAGGCAATGCATAGTGGATTTGTTAGCTGAAAAAGACAAGTCTTGCGTTTGGGATGATATGACATAAGTGACTGAGCAAAACGAAGAGCAAATAAAAACGCATACAAGAGAGAGAGAGAAAGAGAGAGAGAGAGATAGTGTGTGTGTGTGTGTGTGTGATGGTGTGGTGAGGGTGTGTGTGTGTGTTTGCTTGCTTGCTTGTGTGTGTTTGCCAGTTTGGGCAATAGCATGCACACTTTACGCTTCATATTTTACTCAGAGTGACGAATAGCCTGCACATTAAATTTATCACGTTTATTGCCTTTACAAGGCTGTTGAACGATGCGAAAGTCACTTTGCAATAAAATTTTATTTTGAAATGACGAATGACAACGCGCACTGTCGCTTGGAGCGGAGCACTAAAAGTATAGACGTTATGGGTAATAACGTTTCCAGCTGATTCCAACTAGGATGTGGCAATATATAATTATATTTTCAATGTGTCGTTGATCAAAAGACAGTAGGCCTATTGATGATCAGTTCATAGAAATCAACGTAACTAAACGATATAGTGTGAATCGACATAGAGATGGATTGCCAGGATGAGGTCAATGAATTTGTTCGAAATTTATTATTGGCAAAAACGGATCACGCTCTGCTCTTTTGCGGAAGATCCTTTGAATTACCCATTCAGTATGTGATATCAAACGCAACTGACGTGGATACCATGTATATTCCGACAAACCTATATGCCCTGCCAGTATGCGTATCAGCTCGTCACACATTTCAGGGTAAGATGTTGGTAGTTAATTCGAAAGACGCACATATTGGATTTGCTAGATTGTACTCACCCGACTGCAAACAGCTGTATTGTACAAAGGCAAACATGCTCATTAAGGATCATCACCGAAATGGTCCTGCGTGGACGACGATAGATATATCTTCAGAATTTATTGATTTCATCAACCTCATATGCAGACATCTCAAAAATTCTCAATATCAAAGAATACATAGTCGTCTTCTAAAGCTGAGAATGGACAGAGTATTTGCCATCCATTGTCCCTGCTGGCCGACCGAGGCTGACGAATGGAAAACACGCGAAAGACCAAATGGTTGGCCACCAACAGAAATCATAAAAAAAGTTGTCACCAGCGGATGTTATTTCGTTGCGAAACCCCATCATAGTAATCCTAATGACGATACTCAATGGAGATTCTCATTTTCACAGGCAGAAGTAATCTTGATTCATAGTTGGACGGAAGTTCAGAAGTATATTTATCACATACTTCGATTAATAAAGAGCGATGTAGTGAAGTCATGCGGAGGATCAGACGAAACAGTTCTTTGCACTTACTTCTTCAAGACTTTGATGTTCTGGGAATGTGAACGAAAACCCAAAGAGTTTTGGGAAGACGAGAATGTGGAGAAATCTGTCAGTGAATTATTGTGCATTATGATCGGATGGTTGATTGATGGATGTTGTTCAAACTATTTCATTCCAAAGTGCAATATGCTCACTGCTTCAACGGACAGACTCGAATTTACCAAAGAAATTGAGATATTACTGTCGTACGCAAAATCGAGAATATCTCAGATAACGGCCATTTGGCCCAAAGTGTATCCAAGCCAAATAATTGGCTTGAAAGAAGTTGTTATACCGCAGACAGTTCTTCTGCGGGCCAATCTGACGCTGCTGCGCGATAACGTTTTGAATCCACTGTGCCCTCTAGTAAAAAATCACCTATGGAAACAATTAACAGAAAGGAAATCATTACTTTGGCGCCAATTAAGTGATCTTTACAGAGGTATATTGAATCAACTTCAGTTTATGAAAACGAGCTGTCCAATGAGAAAGTTCTACTTAAAACAGGAAGCTGTTAGTCATTTTTTATCGTCGTTCACCGAGAATAAAGACGAATGCTCGAAGATGTGTCTGTCGATCGGTGAATCGATGTATGAGTTCCTAGAGCGTCTCAGCACAGATAATGAATGCAACATTCGCTCACATGGAACACACAGTGGGTTCTGTAATGATTCGCGTGAATTACATTACAGAGGCAATTGCTATAAGTCTCCTCTCAACACTCCGAACAAATGCAATATGAACACACACGGACGATTTGTTCAATGCTATAACCGCCTGACAGACAGCGAAGAGGACGATGTGGAAAGTCAAGTAAACAGTTACACTTCAATTGTTGATCTAAATGCATCTGTTCAGGCAATTGTGCATAATATGTTTGCTCTCACGGTATTGCCGACCGTGAGAGGAAATTGTGCTATTGTGCCAATAGCGAATGCAACGAGCGTCATCAGCTCAGTCTTTCTTGCGAATTTCTATTATATAGCTCTGAGGGATTATAAAAAGGCTTCTGAGGTTTGTGATAACATCAACAAATATCCGAGTGGGAGCGACAGACAAAGCATTCCTGGACGAGCATTTTCTGTTTTCATAACAAATAAATTTTCTTCGATATTCGACGAACATTTTCAAACCGTTCTTGGACTCATAACTTTGCATCGGTACATCGTTCATTCGTTACAGGATAATTCTACAGTTTTGGTTCGAATATGTCCAGATCAATTTCTGAGGTACCTGAAAATAATTTGCAAGATATATGAGGGACTGAATGGGTCTAAGATCAATGAGGATTTCAAGCAAAATATTAGTTCAACATTCAACGAACTGCGCGACACTTACGAACCGTTATCGGACGTGTTCATGTCGGCTGTGCTACACGCCTGTCGAGTCCAATTGTCATTAGAAACATGCTTGCATTGATTTTGCTGTTATTTGTACACATATCGGATGATTGCACGCATATTCAGTAATTCCAATACTCAATGAATGAGATACAAATACGATTCTATTTATTATATGAACTGTTGTTCTCATCAATTGCTACATCTTCTTATATCTTGGTCCAATGATAACATCGTTATAGGTGCTACTGTCATGAAACCGAAATTCTTAAGTAAGTTTTTCTCTTTTGGACTCGGCCAATGACATGTTCCCCGATTTTTTGGAGCTCGGATTAATCAAAGAAGATCGTGATTCACAAATGTCAAGTAAATTTTTATTGGTTTAAAGTCGTCTAACAATCACGCTACTTAATTAACAGCTCTTATGGTTCTGGTGCCTACAGCACATGTCTTTGACCAATGGCCCACCAATCCTGTGTCGTAGTCTGCTCAGTGTACAAGTGATTTAGTTAATTTCGGAGATTCAGTCCATAGCGGATGTGTAATCTGATAAAGACAAGTCTCGAATTGAGAATAATATGACATACACGTAGGCGACTGAGCAGAACGAAAAGCAAACACAGGTGCACACGACGGGTGTGTGTGTGTGTGAGAGAGAGAGAGAGAGAGAGAGAGAGAGAGAGAGAAAGAAAGAGAGAGAGAGAAAGAGAGAGGCAGAGATTGGGAGAGAGATATAGAAATGGTAATGAACTGCGAATAATATGACATACACGTAGGGGACTGAGCAGAACGAAAAGCAAACACAGGTGTACACGACGGGTGTGTGTGTGTGTGAGAGAGAGAGAGAGAGAGAGAGAGAAAGAGAGAGAGAGAAAGAGAGAGGCAGAGATTGGGAGAGAGATATAGAAATGGTAATGAATTGCGAATAATAGACATACACGTAGGGGACTGAGCAGAACGAAAAGCTACAATTGTGTACACGAGGTGTGTGCGTGTGTGGGTTTGGGTGTGTGGGTGTCTGAGAGAGAGAGGCAGAGAGAGAGAGGAGCAGAGCGAGAAAGAGAGAGAGAAAGAGAGAGAGAGAAAGCGAAAGAGCGAGAGAGAGAGGAGAGGCGAGAGAGAGGGAGAGATAGAGAGAAAGAGAGTGATACCAAGAGACCATTTAAAAGTTTTCGTCTTGCAGCAACGTCAAAATCCGATCAGATATGAATTTATTAAGATAATCAGATGACCCGGTTGGTTAATTCATCAATCTTTATTCATCAATCACGGTAGCAACTATATATTAAAGGATAGGTGAATGGTAACACATATAGAGTAAGAGCAGAAAGATGACCAGCATGTTTCCGAAATCGAATCACATAGCCATTCTCAGATGGACGATTCAGTCTTTTCATTAGCTATGTGGTGTTGCAAAAACCAGCAGTGGGTCTTGCATGCATGGCTATCATGCAGTTAAATATTTGACTCATTTAATTTCTTGCAATCCACAGTTTCAGTTTTAAATAATAATAAACACAAATTTGTGTTAAAAACATGTAGAAGGGTCAGTAGTCTAATGGATAATGCACTTACATTCAGAGCAGAGGAAGCGATTCTGAATTTCGCAACCCCTAAGTTCGATTAATCATTCTTTCGCTAGGTGGGGTCGCTGTTTAACTGTATGTATACTGTGTCCGGGGAAAAGGATTCCCTAATATGTCAGGATTAAAACGGTTTTGAAAATCGACGAACGTTCACTAATAATTTTCATATCATCATTATACATATTATAGGCGTCTTTTCCTCCCAGATAATCGGTCACGTGATGAGCTCGTTATAAGTCTATCACGTGTATATTCTGTAAGAAACCAAATGGGTAAATTTGTCAGCTTAGTCTACTGCGACCATCTTCGATTTGCCTATAAAGTCAACCGCGACGTCATTATTACTCTGTCAGGGTAATGATGATAAAATAGATTTATCAATTGGTGTGTATAATTATGGTCACAGATAAAAACAAAAGCACATTGACATTTACAATATACAATATACGTGCGGCCAATTTAATATCGACATTGGTGACATAACACAAATCATTAACCATGACCATTCAAGCTAAAGATGACAACAAATGGCAAAAGCAAAATCATAAGTGAATTCCTCATAATACGCACCACTAGATGCATTACATTTGCATTCGCTGTAAGAAGCAAACAGAATAATTATACAATTTTTGTCGACGACAGCCTCTCTGGATTTGGACAGTTGGTCATCTCGTGACCTCGTGGCCGACGAGCACGTCGGTGATTTTCATGTCTGGGATCCATAATGATTGATCAAGTGATATTGAAAAACTGCCGACACCAGTTTCCAAACGGACTTCCAAACGCTGAAACAACACAAGCCAATGCAAGAGAGTAAAAAACAGGACGGGGTCATTTTAGCATCACGATAGGCCCACACGACGTGAAGTGGGGGAAGAAACAACGAACGTATTCGTTCCCGCTTGAGAGGGTTAATTGGCGAACACGAACAGTGTTTAAGAGTCATTCAGTGCAACTTTTTGTGTGTTTAAGACAAGGAATTAATGGGCAATTCTTTCGCGAAAATGTTCTATATGAAGGATAGTTTTCACCTGCATTTCATCACAGATGAATATCATTTTAGGAGCCAAGCTGTGTATTCTGAATAATGCTTTATAGAAGCACACACACACACCTATTAACACCCACTGATACACCCAAATACACATACGACTGATTTATTTGGCATTCGGATTGACGAATTGACTTTTTGTTTAAGCCAATGCACAAGCTGCACTTTAGACAGATAACGAATGAATGCGACATGCGGTCGCTAGATAATTATACATTGACTAGACTCATATGAAACCCTGAGAATACGCATCGCTGACAGCGGAGCATTAGAAATATTTACCATATTACTATCAGTGTTTATAATTTTGCCAGGGTGACAAGGTCTGATTTGAGCTAGGAAGTAGATAGACATGGATGTAATAAAATCATCAATTTCTAGTTTCTAAATCTTCAAAAGAACTTCGCTGACAATATTGGTTTTCATTTGATTGAAATCAACATAACTATGGCGACAACATAGGCCTACAGCGACGACATGGAGACAGAGATCTCGAATGAGGTGGATGAATTTCTTCGAAAGCTGTTATCGATAAAAAGGGTCACGCTCTGCTTTATTGCGGAAGTTTGTTTGAATTACCGATTCAGTATGTCATATCAAACGCAACTGACATCGACATCATGTATATTCCATCAGACACCTGCGCCTTACCAGTAATCGTATCAGCTCCAAGCACGTTTCAAGGTAAGACATTAGTAGTTACTACAAACGACACATACCCAGGATTTGCCAGATTATATTCACCCCACAACAATTAGCTATGCCGTAAACAGGCAAACATTCTTGAGGATTACTCCATAAATGGCTCTGCTTGGATGAGAACAATGATTTATTCAAAACGTATTCATTTCATCAACTGAATATTTAAACATCACGAAAGTCCTCTGTATTAAAGAATGCATAGACGGCCTATGGAACTGTATTTGGACAGCGTTTTTGCAATCTTTTGTCCCAGCTGGCCGACCGAGGCTGCTGAATGGAAAACACGTGAAAGACCAAATGGTTGGCCTCCAAGAGATGTGATCGATAGAATTGTCGCCAGCGGATGTTATTTCGTTGCTAAGCCACATCACAGCAATCCCAATGACGACACTCAATGAAGATTTTCATTTTCACACGCAGAAGTAATCCTGATTCATAGTTGAACGTGAAGTATATTTATCGCATAACTCGATTGATCAAGAGCGAAGTGGTGATGATGTGCAGAAGATCAGATGAAAAGGTTATCTGTACCTACTTCTTCAAGACTTTGATGCTCTAGGAATGTGAACGAAATCCTAAGTATTTTGTGAAGACAAAAATGTAGAGAATACAGTTAGTGAATTATTGTGCATAATGATCGGATGGACGATTTGATTGATGGACGTTGTCCGAATTATTTCATCCCAAAATGTAATATGATATCTACCGCAATAGTTAGAGTTGATTTCACACCAGAAATTGAGTTGATATTGAGCTACGCAGAATCGGGAATACCTCAGATAACAGCCATTTGGGGGAAAGTATATCCAAGGCAAATACATGATCTACTGCAGATTGCTCTGTAACGGAAAGTTCTCCTACACGCCAATCTAATGCTTGTTCGCAATAACTATTTGAATCCACTGTACCTCAGTCTAAAAAGCAATCTCTTAATGCAAATAACGGAAAGGAAATCATACCCTAGCGCCAGATGAGTGAGCTTTGCAAAGGTATTTTGAATCATCTTCAGTCGATGAAAACGCGCTGTCCGATAAGAAAATATCACTGGAAACAAGAAGCTCTCTGTCACTTTTTGTCATCTTTGATAGAGAATGGAGATGCATGCTCGAGGCGGTATCAGTCAATCGGTGAATCGTTCTACGAATGTATACCGAGCGCTTGAGCAGAGACACTTATTGCAAGATTCACTCAAGTAGAAGTCTCTGCAAAGATTGGCGTGGATGACACTTAAGAGACAACTGCTGCCTGTCTACTCCCAACACTCCGATTAAATACAATATTAGTACTCGTGGACGATTTGTTTGCTGCCGTAGCCGCCTGGCATGTAGTGAAGAGGACGAGGACGAAAATGAAATTGATGATCGAAATGCATCTGTTCAAACAATAGTGCAGAATATCATTACAAATGGATTAAAATCTATGACGCTTACAATGAGTGTCATCAGCTCAGTTTATCTTACGATCTTACGAATTTCTATTATACGGCTTTGCAGGATTATGATGAGGCGTCTGCGATTTGTGATAAAGTCATGAACACGAGACTAAGAGTGTCTAAAACGAACGTTTTCTACATTCCTGACCAATAAATTTTCTTTCATATTCGACGAACATTTTCAAACCGTTCTTTGACTTGTTACTTTGCACCGATCCATCGTTGATTCGATACAGGACAACTCGACGGTTTTGGTTCGGATACACCCGAGTCAATATCTGAGGTACCTGAAAATCCAGTGCAAGATACGTGAGGGAGTGGATAAGCCTAAAATCGCTGAATATTTTAAACAGAGACATAGGACAACATTTAATGAATGTTACGACACTTACGAGCCTTTATCACACGTGTTCATGTCGGTTGCGCTGCATGCTGGTCGTCTCCAATTTTCAATAGGAATTTTCTTACATTGATTTTGCTTTTATGTCCTTATTGAATGATTGCAAGCATATTGGGTGATTCTTAAACTCAACGACCAAGATATAAATACGCTGGCTGCTTTGTCTGTTCACTATATGTATCTCATTATCGTACATTTCGGTTCAAAGATAAAACTGTAATAGGTGCAATTGTCATAAAACCAGGAGGTTATGCAGCTATCTTTTTTGGGGTGCAACCATGGACATATTTCACTGTTTTTGGAGAGAGCAAAATTAGTTAAAGCAGATCGTGTATTACATCCAAAATTATCCTGTTATCGTGTTTGAGGCGTCGAAATACAACAGAATTAGCGGATCTTTAGGTTTCACTGTCTAAGGAACAATGCTTCGATCGATGGCGCACCAAACTAAACCGCAGTCAGTTCACTATTCAAATGATTTTGTCAATTTTTGGAAGCAGGACATGGTTAGTATGTTATCTGAAAAGGACAAGTTTTGAGCTTAAAGTTATATGAACAAAGAGCAAACAGGTGTTGACACCAAGCGAAAGAGAGCGAGAGGGAGAAAGAGATAGAGAGAGTGAGAGAGAGATACAGAGAGAGAGAGAGAATGAGAGAAAAAGCGTGTGTGGGATGTGGCTGTATGTGTTTTAAACTTTAGGTCCAGCAATGTCAATAGCAGTTCAGGTTTTATGCATGAACTGAGCTTCTTACTATGAAGGATGGTGCTCATCTGTATTTCACTAAAGCTCAATATCATTTATACGCGTCGTGTTGCGCTATTTTAATGATGTATTACATACGCACATACACACATACACCTACAAACTCACACTACCACATACCCGCATACACGTCTAATGCTTCATCAGGCATTCAGAACAACGGATTGACTTCTTGTTTAGTCAAAAGCAGAAGTTGCACTTTAGACTTATTACGTATGCTTGTTGAACAGCGCTCTCGAAAGATGCAACAGACGCTTTGCAATTATACTTTTACCTCACGTATAGCACTGAGAATATTATGCTCATTGCTATCGCTTGGAGCTTGGAGCGGGCATTAGAAATATTGACGCTATCGGTGATAACGTCGTCAGATGATTCTATTACGCTCAAATCTGAAATTAAATAATTTATTGCTAATGTGTCGTTGATGAAAAGCATTTCGCAGACAGTATTGTGTTCAATTCATAAAAATTATCGTAATTAAATGACACAATGTGTAACAAAATAGAGATGGAAAACCCAGATGAGGTTACTGAATTTATTCGAAAGCTATTATTGGCAAAAACGGATCACGCCATGCTTCTCTGTGGAAGTTTCTTTGAATTACCTATTCAGTATGTGATATCAAACGTAACTGACATCGACATCATGTATATTCCATCAAACATCTGCGCTCTACCAGAAAACGTATCAGCTCCAAACATGTTTCAAGGTGAGATGTTAATCGTTAATACGACAAACACATACCCAGGATTTGCGAGATTGAAGTCGGCGGATTGCAACCTGTTGTACCGTTTACAGGAAAACAATCTCAAACATCACCACAGAAATGGTCCTGCGTGGACGAGGAAGTTCATTTACGCAAAACCTTCAGATTTCATAAGCTCAGTATTTAGACATCTCCAAAGTCCTGAGTTTCAAAGAATACATGGACGTTTTCTGAAAATGAGAATGGACAGAGTATTTGCCATCCGATGTCCTTGTTGGCCAACCGAGGCTGACGAATGGAAAACACGCAAAAGGCCAAACGGTTGGCCACCAAAAGAAGTCATAGATAGAATCGTCGCCAGCGGATGTTTTTTCGTTGCGAAACCGCATCACAGCAATAGTAATGACGACACTCAATGGAGATTTTCTTTTTCACATGCGGAAGTAATCTTGATTCATAGTTGGACGGATGTCCAGAAGTATATTTATCACATGCTTCGATTGATAAAGAGCGAATGTGTGAAAGCATGCGGAGGATCAGACGACGCAGTTCTCTGCACATACTTCTTTAAGACTTTGATGTTCTGGGAATGCGAACGAAAACCGAAAGAATTTTGGGAAGATGGAAATATAGAGAATTCAGTTAGCGAATTATTATGCAAAATGATTGATTGGTTGATTGATCGACGTTGTCCAAACTATTTTGTTGCAGACTGTAATATGATATCTGCCTCAACAGAAAGATTCGATTTCACACAAGAAATTGGGATATTATTGAACTACACATTGTCAGGAATTTCCCGAATGAGAGCCATTTGGCCTAAAGTGTGTCAAAAGCAAATATTTGGTCCATTGCATGTTGCCATAAGGCACACAGTTCGTCGGCATTTCAACATAATCAGGGTGCGCGATAACCATTTAAATACACTGTACCCACTTGCAAAAACTCGCCTATTAACACAAATAACAGAAAGGAAATCATCACTTTGGCGCCAGGCATATCATCTTTACAAAGGTATTTTGACTCAACTTCAGTTTATGAAAACGTGTAGTCCGATGAAAAAGTGTCACTTAAAACAAGAAGCTGTTAGTCACTTTTTATCGTCGTTCACCGAGAATGAAGATGAATGCTCGAGGATGTGTCTGTCAATCGGTGAATCGATCTATGAGTTCTTAGAGCGTCTCAGCACAGACACTGTTAACAAAATTAACTCGCGCGGAACACAAAGCGATTTCTCTAAGGATTCGCGGGAATTACATTACAGAGGCAACTGCCGTCCGTCTTCTCTTAACACTCCGGTCGAATGCAATATTACTACAAACGGACGATTTGTTCGCTGCTATAGCCGCGTGACAGACAGTGGAGATGACGACTTAGCAAGTAAAGTAAAAAGTTATGCTTCAATTGATGATCCAAATGCATGTGTTCACGCAATTGTGCATTGTATGCTTTCTCGTGCAAGCGACATCACAGCGATTACAACGAGTGCCATCACCTCAGTTTATCTTGCGAATTTCTATTACACAGCTCTGCGGGATTACAGAATGGCGTTTGATATTTGTGATAAGGTCACAAATTTCACACAAAACACGTATGAGAGAACATTTTCTTTATTCATAACCAATAAATTATCTTCGATTTTCGACGAACATTTTCGAACCGTTCTCGGAATCATTACTTTGCATCGGTCCATTGTTGAGTCGTCACAGGATACTTCTACAGTTTTAGTTCGAATACGTCCAGGTCAATATTTGAAGTACTTGAAAATCCAGTGCAGGATACGTGAGGGGTTGAATGAGCATGGGAGCAATGAAACCTTTACACATAGGCAAAAGCATATATTTGACCAATGGTACGATACATATGATCCACTGTCAGACGTGTTCATGTCGGCTGTGCTGCATGCTAGTCGTGTCCAATTTCTATAAGAAGAATGCTTGCATTGATTTTGCTTTTAGGTATTTATCGGATGATTGCTCGCTTATTCTCCTGCCCGGCCTTCAATTACTATCCGGCGTTTAATAGATTTATATGCTTCTTATAGAGTATGTAGATGGATGTTATTGATCTCACTATTGACTTTTGTGTACATGTCGTACGTTTGTAGACGTCTGTCTACAGAATATACTTACTTACCCGCATACTTACTGAGTTACTCTTATACTCGATGACTGAAGCACTGACTGGTTGGATTGTTTACCGACGAATGATTTTGATGACTGCCTAATCTTAACTATTCACGATGTTAATACTACACTTTCTTGCATATCGGTGAATAAATAACAACTTTACTGGTGCCATTCTCCCAAAACCGATATGTAAGATAGCTTTCCTCTTTGGGATACAGCCACTGAAATATTTCACGGTTTTTGTAGCTGTAGAATGATTTACAAAGATTTTGAATTATAGGACCTATCTCAAATAATTTTTCTGTTGCTTTAAAGTCGTCGACAGTAATTCTACATAGATAACCGTTCTTATGACTCCTGTGCTTAACGAACTGAGTTTCAACCGATGGCGCGCCAAATTCTAAACTGTAGTAGGCTCACTGTACAAATGATTTAGTCAATTTCGGAGACGCAGTCAATAGCGGAAATGTTTTGGCCACTCATTAAAATACGATTTATTCTCTTGCGTCTGTAAAATGTCATTTAATAATAATATTTTTTGCCAAAATATTAAAAAAAATTCTTATATGGTTACTAATTTGGCCCACCTGTAGATTTTGGTTTTGGTCT
The DNA here is from genome assembly GCA_959347315.1 of Bimastos eiseni. Lineage (NCBI taxonomy): Eukaryota > Metazoa > Annelida > Clitellata > Crassiclitellata > Lumbricidae > Bimastos > Bimastos eiseni. The sequence goes on along the minus strand of OY365812.1, from coordinate 10,337,121 downwards.
GAAGACGATGTGCGTAGAGATTTTATGTTATATAGACCTACTTATCAAGGCAGAAATGCTCTCTGGTGTTAGTTTCGTCTGATGTTCGTTTTCGTCATTGAGGTCATCTTTTTGCTTGATAGGTCCTGGTTAAGAACGCTATACGGCTGCCTTTGCTACTGCCTTCACACATTATATCTTCGACTTCGCGGTCCGTGACCCTGGTGTTACTCTGGACCAGAAACTCACTTTATGTCCTTGCTTTCACTCACTTGGTTGTGCTTGTTATTTTATCAACTGCGCACAATCGCTGGTCAAGTCCGACCGCTTCTGCTACGTTTGTCCATTCTTTCGTGACCTCCAGACACGACTAGGCCTACTGCTGCTGTATGCTGGTCGTTTAATTATTGGATTTGGATATTGCGTAAATCGTGAGCACGTGGCCGATAAGAACCTCGATGATTTTTAAACTCTATGGACCAATTGACAAAGTGAGTGTGAGAAACACCGCAACACCATTTGGTAAACGGTTCGACAAACCAGGTACATGACCAAATGACCATCTGACAAAGAATCTATTGGAGATTATTTCAAATAGGTTTCACATGAAGGATGATGTTCACCTGTATTTTAACACAGTCCAATATGCGTGTATACGTTCATGCGTCGTGTACGTTATGCTATTTGAATAATGTATCAAGCAAACACCCCACACACCTACAATTACATATCATCACATACTCGCATAACCATTTGACGCTTCATCCGGAATTCAGAGTTAAGCTACGGATGCTTAGCTGAACAAGGCTGTCGAATGATGCGCCACCAATCGCTTTGCAATTATTCTTTGACCTGCCTAGTGGCGAATAGCGCTGAGATAATGCGTAGGCGTACTGCTGTGGCTTGGAGAAGAGCATTAGCAGCATTGACGTTATCAGTGTTAACGCTGCCAGCTGATTCTAACAGCTTTTGTGTTCAGTTCATAAAAATCAACGTAATTAAATGACATAGTGTGCACGTAACGACACAGAGATGGATGACCCGGATGAGGTTAGTGAATGTATTCGAAATCTATTATTGGCAAAAACACGGCAGGTTATAAGCTCTTCCGCGGAAGTTCCTTCGAATTTCCTAATCAGTATGTGATATCAAACGCAACCGACGTCGACTATACAATATACATGTGTGTATATTCCATCAGACATCTGCGCCTTACAAGTAAACGTGTCAGTTCCGTCAACGTATCAATGCAAGATGTCAATCGTTAATACAAAAGACAAAAATCCAGGATTTGTGTAATTATACACGCCCCACAGCAGTCGACTGTACCGCCTACAGGCAAAAAATCATAAGTATCATTGCAGAAACGGCCCTGCGTGGACGACGAAGCATATGCATTCAAAAGATATTGATATCATCAAGCGAAAATTTAGAGACCTTCAAAGTCCTCAATATCAAAGAATTTATAGACGTCTTTTGGAACTGAATAAATACAATGGTTCCCCAATTTGGTGACTAATTCACGACATGAAAATTGCACTTTCTAACAAATCGCTCCAAAACCGAAGGGTTTAAGACGGCTTTCCTCTGTGGGGTGCAACCGCTGACAGCGTTTCACGATTTTTTAAACGAAGAACAGGCTATGAAGGTCTTGAATTGAATCCCAAATTTGATTGCTGTCGATTTAGAGTCGTCGACAGTCGTGCTTCTTAGTCAACGGCTCTAATGCAAGGCCGAGTCTTGAGCTGAGTATAATTATCGGACATGGGTGACTGAGCAGAGCGAAGGGCAAACAAACAGATACAAGGACATATGTATGTATATATATATATATATATAAATTTATATATAGTTTTATAAACCTTACCTATATTTTTGGTGTACAAAGATTGGACTGTAATCGCGGGGTTGAGCTTTTTTAGCCAATTTAAATGAATATGTATATTCTTTATTTAACAGTAGGGAGTAGCAGGTAGTCATTATTGGAGGAAGGAACCACCGGTGCATGACGTTCCGGTTTTAAATAAGCCCAGATTGGTGAAGCGGCTCAAGTATTTGAATGCAGGTTCATTCACTGGCAGATATTGTAGACGAATTAATCAGTTCACCACCTGACTGGTTTCTGCCGCCCAACAAAACCCCATCTGGCCTGGGCTGCATATAACAGGCGGACCATTGTTGTCGAACGCACCATATCAAAGGCAATCTATGGTCTTGAGAGGCAATGGTGAGCAATATAATATTACGAGCAACTGTGGACTCAGTACTTGTTCTTGTACCACCCGCTTTGCACCTCTACCCAAAGTAAAAGTCTTCTACCTTCATATTTAGCTTCTCGTTCATGTTTAGCCTCCCGCTCATCTTTAACCTCTTTAACCTCCCGTTCATCTTTAACCTCCCGTTCATCTTTAGCCTTCGTTCATCTTTAGCCTCCTGTTCATCTTTAGCCTCCCGTTCATCTTTAGCCTTCGTTCATCTTTAGCCTCCGTTCATCTTTAGCCTCCGTTCATCTTTAGTCTCCTGTTCATCTTTAGCCTCCTGTTCATCTTTAGCCTTCGTTCATCTTTAGCCTCCCGTTCATCTTTAGCCTCCGCTCATCTTTAGCCTCCGCTCATCTTTAGCCTCCGTTCATCTTTAGCCTCCCGTTCATGTTTAGCCTCCTGTTCATCTTTAGCCTTCGTTCATCTTTAGCCTTCGTTCATCTTTAGCCTCCGTTCATCTTTATCCTCCGTTCATCTTTAGCCTCCCGTTCATCTTTAGCCTTCGTTCATCTTTAGCCTTCGTTCATCTTTAGCCTCTCGCGTGACCGTAATCTTTGGGTCTATATTGGAGCATGAATGATGATAATGAACACGCTTTAAACTTCATGCATAGTTAATAGGCAATCCATTCTTATGAATCCAACGGCTTGTGAGAGGGATGGGAGCGATATAAAACAACTTTGACGTGGTCGTCAACAAGAGACTAAATTCAGTTTAGATATAACACGAAAATGTTTTCCTACAATTTTCGTCATTACTATAACTCTAATACTTTCTTGCGTTGTGTCACGCTATATTTAGAATCCCTCACGCGTTCACACATTCCGCATTCCGGTTTGCGCATGCACATGGGCGAGCCGATCGCTTAAACAATTTATTTAACGACGGGCCTCTTTGGTATCCCATTCATTGTTATAGTGGGCTACACCCTCGACGATACAACTGCTTGAAGTGACAACAGTGGTTTGAGGTCGACACTAAACAATACAGTTTGTGGTTGAGTCACACGTGGGTAGCATGTGAAAACATCTGCACCTTTGTATGCCGTGTTCAGGTCGGTGCAGAAGTTGTACAATTTGTTGTCTATTTGCTGAGGGATGCTGCGAAACGGTTTGACAGTTCCCACGCAATCGTGATTTTCTCAGATTTAAGATATGACGACTGCGCAAAACCCTGTGTCTGGGATGGGTTAAAAAAACAATCGATGTTTTCAGTGCTGAAGTTGTGAGTGTCACAACGTTGATAGAACCGCGGTGTAGAAATATGTATTTAGATCATGAATGGACTGTTACGGTCTATTCATCCTTATATCAGTTTGGTACCTGTTTGATTGAAATCAACAAAACCAGAAAAACTTAGGACATAATTTTCGAGCAAAAAACTGCGATGGATAAGTCGAAAAAGTTTGACGAATTTGTTCGGAATCTCTTATTCATCGAAAAGATCAACGCTGCTCTCTTCTGCGGAAGTTCCTTTGAATTACCCATTCAGTACGTGATAGCAAACGCAACCGATGTGGATATGATGTATTTTCGGACAGACATCTGTGCTCTACCAGCCAACGTATCAACTCCACACAATTTTCATGGTAAAACGTTGATAGTTATTACAAAAGACACCTACCCAGGATTTGCAAGATTATACTCGCCCGATTGCAAGCGGATGTATCGTAAACAGGCAAACATTCTTGATGATCACTACAAACACGGCCCTGCTTGGACGAAAATAATGTTTTATTCAAAAAGTGTTGATTTCATCAATTTAATATTTAGCACATTCGGCAGGTCGCAGTATCAAGAAATTCAGAGACATCTTCGGGATTTGAAAATCGACAGAGTTTTCGCCATTCATTGTCATTATTGGCCAACCGAGGCTGACGAATGGAAAACACGCAAAAGGCCAAACGGTTGGCCACCAAAAGAAGTCATCGATAGAATTGTCGCCAGCGGATGTCATTTCGTTGCGAAACCACATCATAGCAATCCTAATGACGACACTCAATGGAGATTCTCGTTTTCTACAGCGGAAATAATCTTGATTCATAGTTGGACGGATGTCCAGAAGTATATCTATCACATACTTCGACTTATAAAGAGCGAAGTTGTCAAAGCATGCGGAGGATCAGACGAAACAGTTCTCTGCACCTACTTCTTCAAGACTTGGATGTTCTGGGAATGTGAACGAAAACCCAAAGTATTTTGGGAAGATGAGAATGTGGAAAAGTCATTAAACGAATTATTGTGCACCATAATCGGATGGTTAATTGATCAATGTTGTCCTAATTATTTTATTTCTGACTGTAATATGACATCTACCTTAACAGAAAGAATTGATTTCACACAAGAAATTGAGATACTCTTGACGTACACAAAATCAGGGATACACCGTTTAACAACCCTTTGGCCAAAAGCATATTCAAACCAAACATGTGGCCTTATGCAAGTGGCCGTACCGGAGAAAGTACTCCTCCATGTCAATTTGATGCAGTTACGCGATAACTGTGTCAATCCAATGTATCCAAAAACAAAGGCTCGCTTGATGAAACAATTGATTGAAAGAAATTCTTTACTTTATCACCACGCGCTTGATCTTTACAAAGGTTTACAAAATCATATTCAAGTGATGAGAACGGAATGTTGTGCAGGAAAACACATCTTGAAACAAAAAGCGCTGGGTCATTTTATGTCTTCTCTGATGAAGAATGGAGATGAACGTTCGACGACGCTTCTGTCCATCAGTGAATCATTCTACGAGTTGGCAGAGCGGCTTAGCGATACTAGACATTGCAAATTTAAGTCAAGCGGAACGCACACGAATGATCGCAAAGACACGTATGACTTACATATCAGAGGCAATTGCCGAGAAACTCCACTCAACACTTCAATCGAACGCAACATTGATACAAATGTACAATTTTTTCGCTGCTATAGCCGTCTGGAAGACAGTAAAGAGGACGACGTAGAATGTAGAATAAAACGTTCTGCTACAATTGATCGAACTATATCTTTAAAAGAATTAGTGCAGACCTTGCTTGTGAATGCTGCCGATCATGTAACTATTGCAACGCGTGTAATCAGTTCAGCTTATGTTGCGAATTTCTATTACACAGCGTTACATGATTATAGCAGGGCTTCTTCTCTTTGCGATACAGTCGTTGACTTTGCCACCGGAAGACTGATGCCTGGTAATCTAGATTTTTCTGAGCGTGCATTTCCTATATTCATAACGAATGAATTATCTACAATATTTGACGAACATTTCCAAACCGTTCTGGGACTTATTACTCTGCATCGGTCCATCGCTGATTCGTCACGGGATAACTCGCCTGTTTTAGTTCGAATATGCCCTTTACAATTGCTGAAGTATCTGAAAATCAAGTGCAGGAAAAGGGAGAGAGTCATCGAGCCTGTGGTAAATGGAAAATTCAAGTGCAGTCATGTCTTTCACGAATGGTACGACGCATACGAACCATTGTCGGAGGTGTTTATGGCGGCTGTACTTCGTGCTAGTTGTTGCCAACTTTCATAAGAAGCATGTTGGCATTTACTCATATGCACTAAATCAATCAGTGCAATTTATATAGCACCTCTTCAAGATAACTATTCAGAAGCGCTCACGTCCGAGGCCCGGTTAAAAAGGAAAGTTTTAAGAAGTTAATAAAAAGAGCCAGGCTGGTCGCGCGGGAGAGAGCGCAGGTCAGATGGGAGGTAGTTCCAAACACTGGGACCCACAATTACAAAGGCTCTAATTTTGCCTGGTGGCGGTATGAGCATGTGGAACCACGAAGTCTTCTCGGCGACCTGAAGAAGCTAAGGTTAAGGTAAACAGATCCCTAAGATAGATGATAAATATAATACAGGATGCTAATTCAACGAGTCAAATTCACACATCACATAGTTAATTAGTCAGATTGAGTCACACAGTGTCATGCAATCTTATCCACCGAGAAAGAAATTCTGACTGTCGTATTTGTGGAGTACTATCTCACAAATGACGATCTTTCTTTCGTCTCGATCTTCAGGTAGGCTAACATCGTCATTGGATATAATGTCGTTGCCAAGACAGCTCCAATGTAAGGTTAAAAGCAAATTTTATTATATTGGCAGAAAAGCAAAGCGTCGCTAGTCATGCTTCATAATTGGCAGCCCCTCTATCTTCTGTATGTAACGCAGAAAGACTTTCAACCTAAGTTCATTCCACTACTTATGGAGCATCGGTCGATAAGATTCCTTCATTTTGATCGATCTTCTGTAGTCTCCGCGTGTTTTCAGTGGATTCCCAAGTCTGCTCTAAAAGTACTTCACCGTTCTTCTACTATTTTTTCTTTTCATGTGCACCTTCTAGTATCAATTTTATTGCTGTTTTTTCCGGGCGTTGTGGTGGCCTCCGCCGAATGTGTCCTACCATTTTTCACCTCTTTCGTGTGACGATCTCATCCATCCTCTCCACATCAGTCAACCTCAGAATCTTCTCATTTGAAACATGGTCCATCAACTGAAAATGCATCAAGGATAAGATGTAGGCCTAATAATTTCACTGACCAAATGTTAAATGTTGCTTGTACATGTTGTAACTGACGTGCGACTGCAGGTGTTTCTATTAAGAGAATCATTTACTTACATGTACCTAAAAGATTAATCGAAATTCTGCGTATGCTATTAGTATTTAATTATTTAATTTTCAAATGGCATAAAACAGATGCAGGTTGAAAGTTCTAAACTGTAAAATGGGGAACCATTCGGTTCGTTCATCAAAACGAATTGTGTTTCTATTCTTGACCTAAGAGTGACAATGAATGACGTGGTTGGGTGATAATAAATCTGATTTTAAATACTATGGTTGACCAAATTTGTTTTATATTTCTTACATATTGTAATTGTAATTGTGATTGTATTGGAAAACCTATATAGCACCACTCGATAGCAGAGAGGTTAAAAAGTGTATAGACCATGATTGAAACAGATATTTTGATGAATGGGATCCAATGCAGAGATGTTGATATTATATGCTATGTACTGATAGCAAACTGTTCAGCTATTGGAATAGACGACAAGCACTAAACTCTTTGGGTTTCAGCATATTTAAAGTTATTCTTCGAGGCGCCAATTAGATCTAAGGATACTATACGATACATAGCCTGTATATCTTCAGTCTTCCTGTCTGGTGTCTTCTATTTAACTACAATTCGTTATTAATGTGTCTAGACCTATAATGATGAATGATGCTAATCTGCTCCAAACTAATCGAGAATCGTCATTTAGATATTCATTTGTTATTTTCTCTTACATGAACTTGAGTAAAGCTGCAGTTCGAAGAAATAGAAACACGACATTATAAGAAAACATTAGCTACCTGTTCAAGGGCAGAAAATAGGCCTTATTACTTACGATGACGGCGATGCTAGCCTAGCGCATGGAACAAGAAAGTCGCTTAATTAAGGCAAGTTCACATTATATAATGACGAAAACATATGCATAGAGTAGGTCTACTAAACCTAATCAGAAGAGGCGGCGCATGGTGATGCATCACGCACTAGAGGAAATGGATGAGATGTATAGTGAGATTATTAATTCAGAGACCGTACTAACATTTTGATAGAAAGAACTTTTATGACTCAAATGATTGAGTGATTATTTGTATGACTGCCTGACTTTGCCTTTCTCTACTGCCATAGCCTTTATTTTCTTTGTCTACCTGTCCTTTCTACCTAATCTCACCTTGATTTTCCTTATGCGATCAATTTCGCTATTAAATTACAATGCTTTACCTAACCTGCTGAGTAGGATTAACTTAATATGGATGTCATAATGAGTGTCTGTGGAAACGTCGCTTTATTCTTGCACTGGATGGAGTTTAATTGTTACTGACGGTCAAATCCTCGAGGCTATGGACACCAGAGAACACTGTAGAGTGTAGATGGCCATTACAAGGTTCGCCAAAGGCGTTTTACTATAATGACCCGTATACATGATGCACGCAGATACGGATACGAGCGACATGACGCCTGATGGATGAGTCGAAAAATGGAGCTAATGTAACAAATTGTGCCTCTCTGAAATGAGGAACAATAAAGGCGCTTTTAAAAGATCAAGTTACATACAAACGGACACACATGCGGAGACACGTACTTGATGGCCTTCGAGTATTGGAGAGTTCATCAGCTAATTATGTGCACGTTGAAGTCGACATACATAATTATCTTTCACTTATTACTAGTGTTAAAATAAATCAAAGACTTTCTCAATAGTTCACCTGAAATTTATAATCGTGAAAATGAGCGAAGAGCATCAGCTAATTCATCAGCGCTACGTCAAGTCAGAGGGATTGTCCAGAGACGGTAAACGCATTCAAGGCGCAACATATCAATGAGATTAGAACAGAATGATGCAAGATGCTAAATATACAGTGCACCATCAGATACATAAAGATGCTAGATAAATAATTGCATGTCTAGCCGTGCACCAACTGCGTCTATAGTGACCAAGAGCTGTTTGTATTGTCGGCATACAATAGTATTCGCAACACTGAACGAGAATTCGAAGACGTGATACGAAATTGGGAGTAAACATAGTTAGGTTGCTAGGGTAAAAGTCTGAATACTCTAAAATTTGAAAGGAAGACGCTGGCGACAGAGTCAAGTGGAAAGGAAGGATCCGTGTGGCTGACCCCTCAATATGAGGGATTAATTCAAGCCTGAGGAGTTGTGCAAACGCCTGAATAGAATAGAGGCTTATTATGCGGAGAACGTTGTAGACGTTTGCTAGCTTGTCCGCCATTCAATATGTGCTTAGTTTAGGCGTTGCTTGTGAAAGCAGATGTTTCTTGATTCTTGTAGCGGATCGGCAAACTCTGCTGATAGATATGGATGAAGGCTTTGAGACATTAATATTTTGAAAATTAATGGTATCATCTAATTATTTATCCAGCGCTTCTATCAATAACGCCAAGGCATCAATCGATGGTCGCTTTAAGTGAAATAACAATACAACACTCATTATTCGTTTGAAAAGCAATTCTTCAGTTACACATTGATTACATTTCTTTTTGAAGCATTGTGTCACATCCGTTTATTCATTGTGACAAGCAAGGCACAAAACATTTGAAATAAAATTAAGCGTATAAATAAATAAAAATAAAAATAAATAAATAAAAATGTAGGTTTATGAACAGATTCATTGTGTGCATAAATAAATATATTAATCGATTCGTGGTTTACTCCACTAAGACTTATTGATAGGAAATCGAGACGCCTGTGACATATCTTATAGCTCTTCTTTACAATTTTTGGAACCGCCTGCCTCTGCTAACCTCTCATTTACCTTCAACCTAAGATATTAGGTCATTGATCCTACATAGCCACTTTCGTTACACGCTTGAAAGCTATTTCGTTGAATTGTTGGTTTATGTTGTTGGCACACCAAATATTCGAGGCAGATAAAATACACATTCTTAGCTTTAAATCGAAAACTTAACAACTTAACAACTATTGAGTAATACTGCATGCATTCGGCGAATCAATAGGAATCGCGTCTATGTTGTTTCACTCACCGTAGGAACGATTGATGAATAACAACGGAAGTACAAGTCATCGAGTGTGCTATTATCAACTTCAACCAATGAGAGAAGCCGCCCGAATATTACGCAGCCAACGAGGCCCGTCATCTCATAGGCAAGAGTCCATCATGTATACCATACTGCGAATACATATTATAGGTCGATAGTTATGACTGAGAATAAGCTTACCTATCACAGAAATCGAATTTTCAATGGGCGGAATCAGATTGAATGGACAGGCATCTAGGCATATCGGTATCTACTGCTCATGTATCTAAGAAATACTGCCACGTTATAAACATGAGCTTTCAGCTCTGTCATTTTATAGGTCTGTTGGCTTGGTCAATGCGTTTCTAACATCAGGCATATGATGTGCATGCTTAGGTTAAGGAATTACAATGATAAAACATACGGATTACCGTGGAAAATCGAAAATATTATGACAATGTCGTTGACTCAAATTCTACTTTCGAGTTGGCTAGCCTATGTGTCATTATTAAATGTTACTTTAAATAGAAATTTCTGTGTACTCTTAATAGCAAACTGAAATAAGCATTGATGACCTGCATAAAACGGACTTTCTGTTGCAATATATGTAGGTCTAACCAGTGTCGCTAATCGCCAAATTTATTAAGAGTCCTTGAGTAGATATGTCGACAGCAGACTCTTTGGAAGATATGACGACCATTGAACTCGTCCTCGACAATTCAACTCTGTCCGGTTCAGATGAGAGCGCCAATCAATTTATCGTGTTCTGTGCATTCGTTATCATAATTGGTCTATTCGGAAGCTTAATGAACGGCGTTGTGTTGAGCATTATGCTTTCAAAGAAACTTAGATCAAAGCCGACATATCTACTCATCATACACCAAGTCGTACTTGACTTCCTGTCCTGTGTGTTTCTACTTCCGTGCTACGCCATAAAGATACACAAGGTCTACATGGCAGGCAACTGGGGAAAGTTCGTCTGTAACGTATTGTACTCCGATAACGGCCTGTATTCCTTACAGGCTGGGTCTATCGCGAACCTTGTCCTAATCGCTGCTGAAAGGTATTTGAAGATCGTTCACGTGGTATTTCATCGGACCTACTTTAGACGATGGATGTCGTTCGCGGGGTTGGTCTTCATCTGGGTCGTTGTCATATTTATCAACATCCCATATGTGTGGACGACCGAAGTTATAGATGGTGAGTGCTATGCCTCTTACTACTGGACGAACGCCAGTTCTTACTTAGCCTTTGGTGGATTTATCATGGTGTGGGAGTTTGTAATTCCACTCATACTGTTCGTGTATTTCTACGGACGCATTCTGCTATTCGTTAGAAAGAGAGACCGGGCGTTAAACGGGAACTACACCAACCAAGCGATGGCAACAAGTCTCCAGCCGAACGCCCATCGAAGTCAGATGAATGTCACTACGACCATGATCATCGTGTCATCAGTCTTTGTCCTTTGTTGGTTTCCGAACCAACTCTTCTATCTGTACACGGTCACAGGCAACGCAGTTGGCTTAGACGCAGTCTATTACACGACGATCTTTTTGATTTTCCTCAACGTTTGCATGAATCCTTTGATCTACGCTGCCAAGCACGATGAGGTCAAGTGTCGCCTCAAGAAATGGTTCTTCAAAGCTAAAGTACACCAGGAAGTCTCGACATCAATAGCGTAGCTAGGGGGAGGGTGCAGAAGGAGCGACTGCTTCCCTAAAAGAATTTGCAGAAAAGTGGCGCCTTTTCAGAAAATTTAAAGTTACATATTTAGATATATACTTCTATCCCGCAGTTTACCTCGTCTATCAATTATACTAAGAGAAGAAGAACGCAAAAACGTAGTGTCTTTTTCATTGACTCTAAATCGACTTTGTGATACTAGATGGGCACTCAGAAAATCAGCAATTGATGATGCTGCCCTACATATTTACTTATCAGCACTTGTCCTTGTCTTACAAAGAATTGTTGAGGGTGAAATCATAAACTGTACCATTAAACAGATTACAGAGGCAACGAGAATTCTTGCTGCAGTTGAGACTTATGAGTTTTTAGTTCTGTTAAAATTTTGGAAATAATTTTACATAAGGCTTTTACTTTATTCATATACTTACGGAAAAGTAGTATTGATTTTTAACAGCTAGTCATTTTATTCAGCCTTTTCAAAATGATATCAGAAGTTGACAAAATAAATTCGAATCAGATTCTTTACAGACCGAGAAAGAAACTACTGAGCCGGCTGAGAAATGTGATATTTCTACCCAATATGAGCAGCAGAGAGCACTCAAACGAAAAGATTCCATAAGGAAATTGCAGAGGATGATCGGATATCTCGAAAGAAAAAAGTCGTTGTTGGAACTTATTTTGTGTCAATGGATTCTGTCATAAATAACACAAACAAAAGATTTGAGCATTTTAAAGATGTGGCTTCCAAGTTTAGTTGTTTAGATCCAAAATGTTTTGGCAACGAGGACAATTTGAAAAAATTGGAACATTAGACCTAAATGCTTCAATTATACTTTAAACTTTCAATTACATTGGCAGTCACATATTCAGATGTAATTGAAAGTGGAACTGAAATTGTGCAAGAATATCTATTATTCATAGACATGTACAATAAAATAATTAGCATCAGCAAGGAAAATTCAACTCAAGAGGAAACTCAGCAAATGGCAGTGACCATCAGCAGCGTACTGAAATTTATGATGGTCAATGACACGTATTCCATTTACCCAAACCTGTCAACATTGTATCGCATTTTTCTGAATTAGCCCATAGGCAGTGCTGGAGCAGAACGATAATTCAGTTGTATGAAATTAAGTAAATCTTATCTCCGTTCCACAATGAACGAGGACAGATTGCCCAGCTTAGATTTGATCACGATCGAAAGACAGTTTGCTGTTGAGGTGGATTTTAACAAAAATGTTTGCTAGAATGAAATACTTGTTCAGTTTTCTCGCCTATTCAGGTGGACAGACACAGAAAGACATTTTTAAAATGCACTTTAGACAACTAGTGTTCTGATTCTTAACATCCCCTCCCCGGTATACATATAGGGCACACATTGTCATACCTGACCTCAAAGCTGTTCTTATCTCTCACGGTCCCAGAGTGGCTCTGCGTCTGTCATTATCAAGAATTGGTTCCAGAGGTGTGTAGCCTGACTCTCAGCCGGATTTCTAAGAATGCTAACGTACATACCTGCGTGCATATATAAGTATTTTATTATTTTCAACGAACTTGACATAGCGCCTCTACCTACAGGATGGTGAAATTTGGTGATCCAACAGTAGGATCATAACTTTTTCTGGGTCTCCTCCTTGTTAACATCAATTGTAACTCTTGCAACTTCCTTGAGGGCATATAATTTGTGCGTCTTGTCTTTGTCTTATATATTGTGAATTCACAATTTGCTCAATTACACTGCATTGCCAAACATGTTGAGTAAGATAAACGATATCGATTTCAGCCGGTTAAAGGAAATCTGTTAGAAATTTACCAAAATAAGTATCAGTGTTTAAATTTAAAAATACTGACAGAGAAGCTGAAGCTAAAGCCGGATGCAAGTATAATGACAACAGTGAGATCCATTATTAAACCAAATTTCGGAGTGGCATAACACTGAATTAAGAAGTACTGTCCTGCGTTAATCAGGTTTCTATTGCGAATTTTTAAATAATTATATAGAGGCGTTTTAGAAGCTTGTCTACAGCGGAATGTTTGGAAAATCTGACGACCGCTGCACTCGTCTTAATTATCTCGACTCTGTCCAGGTCAGGTAAGAGCGCCAACAATCTTGCCGTGTTCTGTGCCTTCGTGATTGCAATCGGGATGCTCGGAAGCTCCATGAACGGCGTTGTGCTAAGAATTCTGCTTTCAAAGAAGATTGGATTCAATTTTTATTATATTTTATTTCTTCTGAAATTTTATATCACCCTTTTCCATAGTTTTTGGACAGGAGTGAACACGCCTCGGGGCGCAATTGCAGTTGTAGGCTACTGCAGAACAATTGTGCGCGAAGGACTTGCTCAAGGTCCCTACACAGTGATTACCAGGACGAGGGTCCAACCTGCTCACTCAGCGCACACTGAACGCTAAGGATCGACCGCTCTAACCAATCGACTACCGTGCGCCACAAATGCGTCATATCCACCCATCATATATATACACCAAGTCGAACTTGATTTCCTGTCCTGCATGTCTCTAATTTCATGTTGCATCATAAAGATACGAAAGATCTACATGGCAGGTGACTAGGGATGTTCGTTTGTAATGAATTCTACACCGAGAGCAGTGTGTTTTTTAAAGGCTGGGTCTATCACGAACCTGGTTTTGATCGCAGAGCGAAGATATTTGAAGATTGTTCATGCCCTATTTCACCGAACCTACTATACACATTGGATGTCGTACGCAGGGTTGGTCTTCATCTGGCTTACTGCTAGATTTATCGACATAGTATATGTGTGGATGAGCGGAGTTGTAGACGTCGTTTGCTACCCTTCCTACTACTGGCCGAGCAGAGGCTTTTACTTAGCCTACAGTGGATTCGTCATGGTTTGGGAGTTTGTTATCCCACTGACACTGTTCGCGAATCTGTCCGGACGCATTCGCTTATTCGTCAGACAGATCGAGGAACCGAGCGTTAAACGAGAACTACACTAACCAAGCAATGGCTTGAAGTCTCCAGACGACCGCCCATCGAAGTCGGACGGGATGTCACTAACACTATGATCATAGTGCCATCGACCTTTGTCTTATGTTGGCTTCCACACCAACTTCATTATTTTCTTTTGTTCATCAACGTGTATGTTCTGTATGTTCTGCCTTTCTGTCTGGCGTCTTCATTTGAAATACATTCCGTTATGACGTGTATAGCGATGTTAGTCTGTTCCAAAATATGGCTGAGCATTGTTGTTTAGATATTCATTTATAATTATCTTTTAAATAAACTCGAGTAAATGTAGCAGTTCTAAGTAATGCAAGGAAAACGCAATGATTATACATTAGCTAAATTGGACTAATTACTTACGATGACGTCGATGATAGCTTTGAGCTTTGAACAAGAAAAGGACCGAATTAAGGTACGTCTATAATGTCCTGATGAAATAGATGGATCACTGTATCTGCTTACCTGTCCAGTCAGAAGAATACACACAATAAAGATAAACAGGAGTATGAATCTTTTGTATGCTTCTAAAGAGTGCGTGCGTGATTTTTTTCCGTTACCTGGCCTTGGCTTACTTTACTACAGGGTTTATTTTCTTTATCTACACGACCTTTGTACTTAACTCACCTTGACTTGCCTTTTACTATCAACGTACTTTGCTAGTAAATCCCACTGTTCTACCTAACCTGATCAGTAGGATTGAATTTATATAGATAACATTATGAGTAATTGTGGAAACGTGGCTTTATTTTTGTAATGGATGGAGTCAATTGTTACTGACGACAAAATCCCCGAAGTCAAGGAAAGTTTGGAAACCATGGAACACTGAAGACGGTTATTATAAGGTTCGTCTTTATATGGCATCAAAATAAACGAAGATACGCATACGAGCGAGCTGAACTGACACTTGATGGATGACTCGAATAATGGAGAGCCGTCAGCTAATGGAACAAAATGTGTTTTCTTTTAAATAAGGAACAATAAGGCCGCCATTAAAATATCAAGTTACGTTCAAACGGACACACATGCGAGCAAACCGACACTCGTCTTGATGACACCTGAATATTGGAGAGTCCATAAGCTAATAGAGCGCGTTGAAATCTACGGACAAACTTATCTCGTATTCATCACTAGTGTTAAAACAAGTGAAAGTCCCACATGGGTTTTTCGGGACCCTCTTTTATTGACTTTTGTTAATCTGGCAGTTGGCACAATCGATCCGTTTACTTAAGAGATCATTTATGATGTAAGCTTGCCAGAGTGGAGCTCGTCAATGAGGACTCGTTCGAGTGGGTAAACGATATTGAATTTTGTGCAATTTTTGTCGTTTTTTCTTAATTTTTGAGTTATGTACGTAAAAATTTGATACATTGCGTTGTCATCCAAGCCTGACATGTGTGCAAAATGTCAGCTCTGTAGGTCGCCGGTAGCATACCGAAAAAAAAGTTAAAAGGAATCTGACAAACCAACGAACCGCCGTCTAATCATGGCAAACATTACACAAGCCAAGTTTAAGAAACGAGGGTAATGAACAAAGCCTTGCTCAAAGTCCATCTGAAATATATAATCGTGAACCTGAGGACAGAGCATCAGATAATTCATCAGCGCTGCTTCAAGTCAGAGGCAATTGTCCAGAACGGGTCAGCAGCCAATTCCAACTGCAACATTTCAATAAGATTAGACCAAATTAATACAAGACGCTAACGTCAAGATACTAATTATACAAATAGTTATGATTGCCTATCTATCGACCAACTGCAGCTGTTTCGCATTGTCGATTTGTCGGCAGATAATAATTTCCGCAACACTGAAAAGTAATATTTCAGACATGACATAAAATTGAGGATGCGTGATTTAAGTTGTTAGTGTAAATGTATGAATAACAGGAATGCGTACAAGACGATTTCTAGCATGTCAGTCATTCAACAGCTAGGAGTTTGAATTCAGGTGTTTCTTGCGAAATCAACAGGTGCTACTTGATTATTTTAGCGAACCAGCTAGCGTTGATAGATGTAGGCCTATAGATGGAGGCCTCGAGCAATTCATCTTTGCCATTAAGTGGTCTCATCTAACTACTCATATAGCGCTGCTATATTTATGCTCAAGACATCAATAGATGGTAGGCTTAAGTTTAATGTCAGTAAAAAACTCATTATTCGCTTGAGAAAACAGTAAAAACAATATTTTAACTGCACAATGATCATACCATATTTATTTTCTTGCAGCATTTTGTTATTAACCGCCTCTTTATTATAACAAGCAATGTAAAAAATTTTTTTAGATATAAGTATGCTTCAAACTACATAAAAATTCATTTGTGCATGAATAAATAGTTACATTGTGTGCATAACATAGACTAAACTGCATGAAAATAGATATTTATTCACCGAAGACCGAAAAGGGAGTCACTGAATGGCGTTTGTTAGGGATATCTCAATTTCAATGTTCGTCGATTCGTGGTTAACCCCACTGAGACTGACAGACAGGAAATTGAGACGCCTGAGAAATAAAACGTTATTGCTCTTTGTTCCATCTCATCGAACTACCTGCTTCTGCTTCTGCTCCTGCTAATCTCTCATTTATTCTCATCAGTTAAACGCTTGCAAAACCATACACTCGTTTAATCGTTGGTTAATGTTGATGTAGCTAGAGATACAATTTTTTGGTTTTTATAGCAAACCTGACAGCTGTCGAGTAAGACTTCGTTCATGCGAGTTCAAAAAATTGTGTATGCCTCTTTTGTTGCTTCAGTCACCGCGGACGACTGATCAGTCACATGTAGGCCTATTCGAAACAGACTCCAGGGATGCTCATCGTTACGACCAACGGGAGAAGCAGCTCGAAGCAGGCAATGAGTGTAGCCTATCGCCTTATAGGTTAGAGTTCATTATCGCGTACTGCCAATACATAATGTACAAGTTATGATTGACAGAGTGGAATAACATATCACAGAAGTGACCTATTCAGTGGGCGAATTTATATTAATCAATGGACAGGCATGTAGGCAGATTTCGGGATCTACAGCTCATATATATTGAAGAAATACTGCCACGCTATAAACACGAGCTATGCATCACGGCCAACATAGATGCGTTAATAACGATATTCTCATAGTAGGCACAAGGAAACCGTATACAATTACAGTAATACATACGTATTGCTGTAGAAAAAAATTAATAAATATTGTTGACGCTTAAGCCACCTTCGAGTTTGTGACATTAATGTCACGTCAAATAGAAAATCGGTGCTTCAGAAAATTGCAATTAGAATTATAGACCTGCATAAAACAGGTTTTTGTGACGAGATATACCCAGGGACTTTGATTTCTACTTTTTTCTTCAGTGTCGTTTGAAAGACATGTCTACAGCAGACCATTTGGAAGATATGGCGACCATTGGACTCGTCTTCGATAACTCGACTCTGTCCGGTTCAGATGAGAGCGCCAATCAATTTATCGTGTTCTGTGCATTCGTCCTTGTAATCGGTCTCCTCGGAAGCTTAATGAACGGCGTTGTGTTGAGCATTCTGCTTTCAAAGAAACTTAGATCAAAGCCGTCATATCTACTCATCATACACCAAGTCGTGCTTGACTTTCTGTCCTGTGTGATTCTACTTCCGTGCTACGCTATCAAGATACACAAGATCTACATGGCAGGCAACTGGGGAAAGTTCGTCTGTAACGTATTGTACTCCGATAACGGCCTGTATTCCTTACAGGCTGGGTCTATCGCGAACCTTGTCCAAATCGCGACTGAAAGGTATTTGAAGATCGTTCACGTGGTATTTCATCGGACCTACTTTAGACGATGGATGTCGTTCGCGGGGTTGGTCTTCATCTGGGTCGTTGTCATATTTATCAACATCCCATATGTGTGGACGACCGAAGTTATAGATGGTGAGTGCTATGCCTCTTACTACTGGACGAACGCCAGTTCTTACTTAGCCTTTGGTGGATTCGCCGTTGTCTGGCAGTTTGTAATTCCACTAATACTGTACGTGTATTTCTACGGACGTATTCTCTTATTCGTCAGAAAGAGAAACCAGGCGCTAAACGGGAACTACACCAACCAAGCGATGGCAACAAGTCTCCAGACGAATGCTAGTCGAAGTCAGATGAATGTAACTGTCACTATGATCATCGTGACATCGGCCTTTGTCCTATGTTGGCTTCCGAGCCAACTCTTCTACATTTACATTGTCACATACAACGTGAATGGCTTAGACGCAGTCTACTACACGACGATCTTTTTGATTTTTCTGAACGTTTGCATGAATCCTTTGATCTACGCTGCCAAGCACGATGAGGTCAAGTGTCGCCTCAAGAAATGGTTCTTCAAAGCTAAAGTACACCAGGAAGTCTCGTCAGTCGTCGATACCATCTCAGAAACTGTTCCTAGACATCCGCAATTGTATGAACAGGTTTCACTGACTGGGATATCTCACTCTTAATATTCCTAATGTTAATAGATGTTCTATTCATGCTCGATGAAGGTTTGATCAAAGTTTAACAATAGTTGTGGTTAGAATCGTCCAACGTTCGTAACGTTTAAATAGTTTTCTTAGAAACAACAAACTATAACCGTTACAAGTTGAACCAAGTTAACCCTAACTCTCTCCCAGTTCAAGTAGATAAGGAACCCACACCGCCATCTATAACTTTTAGAGGAGTAGTGTTTTGTATCGTGTACATGTTGAAGGTGTTTGCTGTGCTTCTAATTAGAAATGTTAGTTGAACTAGTGTTGAGTAAATGATGTAAAGACAAGTGCTAGAAAGACGACCATATTTTAGACACTTAAAAAGAATTATGGGATTATATAATATATCTAGTTTGTCTCAATGACTTCAACTAAGCTTGTAACAGCATATGGCATCATAATTGTCATCAGACAACAATTCTGGATAAAAGAACTCAAAGACAGATTCTCGAAACGATTTACAAATTTTTCGCTGGGAATGTGTCAAATATGTTAGACGTTGAGAGCTTTCACTTGACAATATCTTGTTTCATTAATTAAATGCTGTGTTCAGCTTTCTAACCTATTCCGATGGACGGACATACACAGACAGAAAGATATTCCTATGATGCACTCAATAAGTGTTCTTTGCTGTAGAACACTGTAAAAAGGACATTGTCATACTTGATCTTAAAGCTGTTCGTTTGTCACAAATAGCTCAAATGCGGATCTTCGTTATCAAAAATTCCTCCCAGAGGGGTGTAATTTTACATTCTGCCGGAATTTAAAATATGACAACATACATACCTGCGCGCTTATGTAACTATATATGTACACACATGCTGTAGACTGTACAAGCCTACAGACCCATACATAGGTACATGTAGACCTACGTAAGTACTCGCCGAGTTTCTTGGTGTAATTGTTCAAAATATTGTTATATAACATTGTGTAATGTAGGAGTCTCCTCTTTTGCGGAAAGTTCTCGTCGTCCGTTCCTTTCCATCGACGAAGAATACTTTGAATGATTTAAGCCACTTATCCAGCGATATCTCTATTGTCAATCTTTCGATTGGATGGAACAAGTGGTGCGACATTTGTCGTCAGCACCCAAAGTCAGAGGCTTTTGCCTTACGTCTAGTCTGCCATTCCCTTCGTGCACGCAGATTCCAAATAAAACAGGTTTGCAATCAATCGTGTCCAATAAAGACGGCGTTGTCATTCATCCTCTATTCGCCAAATGTCCAACAATGACTTTATACTCGACCATTCTAATATTCCATTTAGAGCGAGACACGTCATAGCTACGACAGTCCGCACAATACAGTGCGATTATCGTTATGACCTATTGAGATATCCAACAATGGCATGCGCACGCGTTTGACTTGTAAGGATGAAGATAGTTTAAAAAAACTGCGTAATTAATATATCCGTACTTAACGACTTTTAAATTATAGTCTGGGCTTCTACATAGTGATGACTCCAGATTAAATAGAATAGTGATGCTACAGAAAAAGCAATTCAAATTGTTGCATGAGTCCCTTATTACTCGCATACTGGCCCTCTTTTATTTGCACTAGGCTATGGCAACTCAAATCCACCTAACAAGAGATTAGCAGTGTTGGGTAAACTCAAACAAGAAATGAATAAAATCAAAACTCAACTCATGCAACTAAAAATGAGTTAAAACTCAAACTCAAATCATCCCTTATGAAATGAGTTAACTCAAACCCAGTTGTTAAATGAGTTAAATCATCAACTCGCACATGTCTAATACTAGCACGTTCTAATCGAACGTTGTTTAGTTACCACAAAATGGTATCATCAATTTAATATTAATAATTTACTAGTATTACTGTTGTTATTATTAATAGAGAAATCAGGTTATCATTGCGGAGTCAAAGTAAACACCATAGTCCACATGTTTAACATCTCAAACATTAGCATCAGCTTTTGTCAACATAATATGTGCCATGTGCCGAATAGTGAGTTGATTTTAAAATTGACAGTTACAACTCAAACTTACAGAATGTTACATGCAAATTTTCTTACAATTCTCACATAAAATAATTATAACTACAAAAATACTTGAATCCATATTGTAGAACGAAGAATAATTAGTGTTGTCTAACTGTGGTAACAATCTCTGGTAATTAAGTGGAACTTGTTCAATTAAGTGACTTTTAAAATAAAGGAAGAAAAAAACCAAAATGCTCCTTTTCGTTCAGATCTACAGGTAGCTAGCTCTTCTTCGTCTATCCAATCTGCACCTTCGCCATGATCTTCGTTTACGTTGGCAACAACTATCTCATTTTGCCGACGTCCAGCGACTCGCTGTGGCCTGATGCGTTAAGGATTGATAGTTGATTCCTGCTTGTGCTACATAATGGCTGCCAGATGTGTACCAAGGTTTTGAAAAGTGGAGGGCATAACTAAGAAAATATTGCGCGAACAATCTCTGGTAAATAAGTGGAACTTGTTCAATTGGGTGACTTTTTGAATAAAGTTACACACGTTGACGTCTGATGTGTTGGCCTGACGTCAAATTTTTTAAACCTCTCCTCTCAAATAGCCACAGATGTGTTGCCCCTCCTTTAGCTGCGCGATTTTTATTGACTACCCCGTGTCAAGAATCTGGATATATAAATTATTGTTCACATTATTCCATTGGAGCTGCGTGCTTCTGTGAACCCGCGTTATCGAATAACTCGGCTGTAGGATTTGTCTTTTGTCTCTAAGGTTTGTCTTCAGACTACAACTGAAGCCTTACTCCGCGGATCATAACTCGAACTACCCCCTACGGTCGGGGCTGATAATCGTCATCCTGGTCACTGACGAGAGGCCCCTTTTCGTTACAATATTAATTGTTCAATGCCCTAGTTCGATTGTCAAACGACTTACCACCGGACTAGACTCCCATCGCAAGTCTAGCGAATAGAATCCATTCATGGGCGCCCGCAGGATTTTCTGTCAGGCAGAATTTGTTGCGCTGCAGCCAAAACAGCGTCATATTTATATTCACATTTACAATATATGCACGTAATAAATATCATTATTATTATTACGGTAATTTTATATAGCGCCTCTTCAAGTTTGCCTACTCAGAATCGCTCCCAGCTCAACCTCGGCCGATCGTATTATTTCATATTAGGCCTTATATATAAATACTTATATGTATATATATACATAATGCATATATAGGCCTACGGGCTTGAAACGGCCTTGGTCTGGGGTCGCGTCGATTCCCTATATCGTGTAGTGGTTCTCTTATGGTCATTTGAAGATATTCCTTTTTGTCCGAAGTGGGAGCGCTTTTGAGTAGTAGATTGAAAGGTCGCTATATATATATATATATACTCGTTTAACTCGTTTATTGATATCCAACAATACAAGCACACACAAAAATAAACTGGCTTCATAGCAATAGAAGCCAAAAAATTCGCTAAAAGAGGTATAACAGAGCACAACGGAAACTGGAAAAATGAGGGATACCATGGAGACCCAAGGGAGGAATATCCCGCTAGAGGGAATCCCAAGAAAAGACTGTAAAATACTTGTAACCACTAATACAGATAGACAGCGAAGAATCTGGTTAAATTAAAGATAATATATATATATATATATATGGGAAAGAAGAGAGTAAGTAAGTAAGCATTGTTGTCAAGAATAAGAAAAAATAAAAAGAGCATAGAGAATATAATATAACACTCTTAACTAAACTTAACTACTGATCATTAGCGCACAGCAGAGGAATATGGAGGAGACGAAAATATAGTATGGAAATTAATAAAAAATTCTATTAGGAACATATTATTACCAAAGAAGAAATGAAGAAGTCCAGTGAAATAGGAATTATAAATGTAATAATATTATGAACATCAAAGTTAATTGTTAACAGTTATCGGAATCTAGCAAATACTTACGGAGAGCGATTTTAAATGAGGTTATAGTTATGATTCTATGGAGGTCAGAGGGTAGCAAGTTCCAGATTCTAGGTCCTGCGACTCATACATATATATATATATATATGCACGTTTCATTAAAAGTAAATAAATTCTCTGTGAACATAACTTCTTCATTAGACTTTACATTAGTCTTGATAGGCCTACTATGAGTGAAACAGTTCCAATGATACATGTAGGTCCTAAGATGAATTTAACATTTTAATTTTGATGCGGTAATACAAGCGCAATTGACAGCTACTCAAGTGTTTTGATTATTGCAGCGGAATGAAGTGAAAAATATTCCAATGGACAAGCCGCGCCATGGCATCTCTATATGATGTCGATCTAGAAGGCACTGGAGCAACGGAGGACATATATGAATACATCTTGAAAGAGATAAAGCAGAATGCACGAGGAAATGAGATGGGAGCCGCACAGAGGGAGTATGAGACAGCGAAATGTAGGGAAAATAAGTTGCGTTACATGCTCCTACATGTAAATGTGGTCTTTCAACCTTGCAACCCGATAGTCATGACGACGTTTTGCCATGTATCAGTGGAATTGTTAACAGGCCTTATGCTTCAATTAAGGTAATTAATGCCAACGACAGCTGTGCAGTATGCGGCTGTAGGCCTATGTGATTTAAGATATCTGGGCTACATTAATCGCATATACAGGGTTTTAGTTGTCAAATTTGAACTGGGAGGGGGGTTGAAAATTTGTCACATGTCAAGATGTCCCGACTAAAAATGTTATGAACCTAACTCCAGTAACTGTAAAGGGATACTGTGCGTGTGGGTACCACTGAAGGCTGATCTGCAGGGGTGTGCTTGACCCTACCAAAGGTAATTTTTGAGAGTTAACTGGCGGGTTGAAAAGAGGACGGGGGTGAAGTTGGTAAACCCTCCCAAACCCCAACAGTTCAATCGCAATATTATATTATCTATATTACGACTGTACCGAGTATTCTCTTCGTATTCGCTTCGGAGCCGGATAGTGAGCCACATAGCTATTCGGTATTCAATCGGACCGAATACGAAAAGTGGTCACGTGACATCTGTTTCTGCACATGCGACAGCTATATCGAGTGGATTGAAGTAACTCTCTATTGTCTGGACCACGATATCGCAGTGCCAGCCGTATCTTTTATAAGTATATAGTTAAATTAGTTCCATTTCTTTATAGTTTAAACATACCGGCAGAAGAATGCAAAAATTACATGCAGTCAACTGTTTACTTTTAATTTATGTATTAAATCTACCGAATTGAAATTTTTGCCTCATTTGAACTGTGTCTTTAGACTCATTTTGTATACCATTCGTATTCTTATCCGGCCGAATAGTTGGTCCGATTATTCGTGTTCGGCATGGCCGCAATATACCTTTATGATAAGTCTACAATCTGGCTGGACATATTTTGGGGGGACACACACACACACATATATATATATATATATATATCACCGATTAAGCATGGGGTTTCCCACCACTCCAACATAGAAACATCTCAACGGATTTTTACAAATCCCATAGGTCGCACAGGCTGCATCTGGGTGAGTCAATGAAGAACTCGATAGCCACAACCACCCTATACAGAACAAAATGCAACCCGGCGTTGCCCGTTGTTGCCCGGGAGAGTGCTGCTGCCCACCATGTTGCAGTAAAAATAAGTAAGTCAGTGAGTTTTCCACGGAGGGATCACGCGACTCTCTTGACCTGTGCTGCGGGCGCCCATCCATTGACGCTAGCAATCGCTGCATATAGCCGTTCCCTGCAAAAAGACTGATAAATGATATACACTGTAGGAAGAGGAATCCAGCGGCGATCATTAGGAATAATTAAAACCCACGGGAGAAGCAGCTCGAATAACAAGCAGCGAAGGCAGTCGATAGATGAGATAAAAAAAAGTTCCTTAGTGCAAATATAGGGTGACTCAAAAGTTCGTTCACCGTTTTTAAACTTAAATATCTCGGTCAAAATGATTCGAATCTCCTATATATTTTCAGACGTATACAGGAATCAAATAGTAGATAACAATGAAAGTATAAAGTCGAACGAGCATTAAATGACGTGACAATGTACACTAGGGCGCGCGAGATGCATTTCTGGCTCATTCCTGTATGTGATGTCACCATTATCCACGCCGCTTAATTGAGTAAAGATAGGAGCATCGACACTGGACTGTGGAAGACTGGTCTAATGGTTTGTTCACCGATGAGACGCTGTTCAATGTGTTTTATATACCGAATGCACAAAACGCTACTGTTTGGGTTTAACAGGAGTAGAACGTTCCGTCTGCTCCACAGATGAGGTTTAGTCCGTCAGTGATGATGTGGGGTGGGTCTTACAAGCTTTCATTTTGTGCCAAATGGCACCAGACTGAACTCGCAGTACTACATCACAAACTCACAGTACTACATTACAAACAGTCTCGTGCAATACGCGAAGCCAGCATTCGAGAAACAACCGCAGTGTTGTGCAACGAAAGTTACTTGTTGGGAGTAATTCAACAGGATGGTGCACGATGTCATACATCAACTGTGACGACGAAATGGCTAGACTACAAAATCCCGTACGCACAAGGCCGAAGGATCAGCCACCAAAGCTCTCTGGATTTCTCTCTCTCCCATTGAGAACTTGTATAGTATTTAGTATCTCAGAGTTTATAAAGATCCTGAGTCAAGGAACGTCGATCAGCTCATACGTCGCCTCCAACGATCGTAGATATTGATGGAAGTTGGAACACTTCAGTCGCTGACTCAATCGATGCCATATAGATTCGGAGCTGTCAGTAAGCAAATTTAACGAAATTGCTGTACGGTAATAACCTACATCTGTTAAAAACACAGGCAAATATATTGTGTTATGGTCTACTAGGCCCAATATTTTGCTCACAGTGATATTAAGATGACCAAACTATAGCACATGGTAATTTTTCCTGGAAATTGGTCCTCTTCAGTTATTTTAATATATAATGGCAGCCACTGACCGAATTAAAGCCAAATTTGTACCGATAGCTTTCCTTTTACTTGTGGATGCGCCGACAAAATAAAAAACCCTTAAGAAAACGGTGAACGAACTTTTGTGTCATCCGATATAATTATAGCCAAAGCCAAATTTGTACCAATATTATCTTTCATTTAAATTGTGACAAAATATAAAGAAAACACAGGAAGCGGTTACTGAGAAAACGCATTTTGAAAACTGTGAACGAACTTTTGTGTCACCCTATACATTGTATACTGTAAGTTATGATCGACAGAATACACTTGCATATCAGAGAAGTAGATTGTGAACTGGGCGTAATCTACCTCAATGACCTGGAGTTTAGGCCTATCGAATTCTACTGCTCGCAGGCTCTAAGTTATTATATATCCAAGAAATAATGGCATGCATTAAGCGGATCAGAGCCATATGGTGCCGTCACTATAAAAGCTTGGCCAACGGCTTTTGCACGATATTCTCATATCATGTATTGGGAGGAAATCTGCTAGAAATTACGGTGACTAGCATTAATGTTGAAACTTTCAGAAATACTGAAAATTACAGAGAAGGGGTGACGATAAAGTCATATTGGTGTATATGTGGCATCAGTGTTATCTATGTCATAATACCAAAATATTATTCAACGTAGCATTTCATTGAAATAAGAACTATTGGCCTGCATAAAACAGGGTTCTGTAGGCCTATACCCAGCGTCCCTCTTTCAGAGATTTCTATTGGGGCGTTCAAGAACAATGTTAACAGTGGACTCTTTGAAGGATATGTCAACCGTTGGACTCGTCGTCAATAACTCGACTCTGTACAATTCGTATGAGAGCGCAAACCATGTCATAATTTTCTGTGTCTTCGTTATTATAATCGGTCTCTTCGAAAGTATAATGAACGGCGTTGTGTTGAGCATTATGCTTTCAAAGAAACTGAGATCAAAGGCGTCATATCTACTCATCATCAACCAAGTCATACTCGACTTCCTGTCCTGTTTTTTTTTCTGATTCCATGCTACATCGTTAAGTTACGCAAGATCTACATAGCAGGTGACTGGGGGAAGTTCGTCTGTATCGCTTTCTTAAGTGACGTCTGCGTGTATTCCTTACAGGCTGGGTCTATCACGAATCTTGTACTGATCGCTGCTGAAAGGTATTTGAAGATCGTTCACGTGGTATTTCACAGAACCTATTTTAGACGTTGGATGTCGTTCGCAGGATTGGTTTTCATCTGGCTTACTGTTGTATTTATCGACATAGTATATGTGTGGATGAGCGAAGTTGTAGACGGCGTTTGCTACCCTTCCTATTACTGGCCGAGCAGAGGTTTTCACTTAGCCTACAGTGGATTCGTCAAGGTTTGGGAGTTTGTAATTCCACTCATACTGTTCGTGTATTTCTACGGACGCATTCTCTTATTCGTCAGAAAGAGAAATCAGGCGCTAAATGGGAACTACACTAACCAAGCGATGGCAACAAGTCTCCAGACGAACGCCCATCGAAGTCAGATGAATGTCACTATGACCATGATCATCGTATCATCGGCCTTTGTCCTTTGTTGGCTTCCGAACCAACTCATTTATTTTCTTGCGTTCATCAACATTGCCTTCGCCATTGAAATAGCCTATTACGCGACGGTCTTTCTGGTTTTTCTCAACGTTTGCGTGAACCCTCTGATCTACGCTGCCAAGCACGAGGAGGTCAAGAGTCGCCTCAAGAAATGGTTCTTCAAAACTAAAGTACACCCTGAAGTCTCAACAGTTGTCGGTACCATCTAAGAAGCTAATTTAATGTGCGAATACATGTTCTGGATTGATTAATTCATATGAGACCGCAATCTTCTACCTGGAAAAGTCAGGATAGATGATTCCAAGGATAGATTTGTTAATAACTGAAACAGTATTTCTTAGGAATGCGTCATATGTTGGATTTTACACTTCATTAGTTTCTTAAAAGTAATTTTGAAGTTGTTGCCCGTTCGAAGGGATCGATAAACAAACAGATAGAGATGGGTCTATGCACTTTTATACAGCCAGACTAAGATAGAGAGAAAGACAATCTTTAAAAAAGTATTTTCGTGACAGTTCATTACGAGTATATATATATATTATTTGTTTAATGAGTCTGAATGTCAAATGGTCATCTCCGTCTTTGTCTCTGTATCTCAGTATCTCAGTTTTCATCGATCGCCTTGAGGTGGATAACCATTAATTAAAGACCCTGATTATTAGCCTTTGCTATTCTTCTTATTCTCCTCGTTATTATTCTCTTTCTTATTCTTGTCCGTTGAGTATCAATTTTATTTGCACATGTTCGATCATGTGTAATCGCTTGCCACAACAGCAATGACTCTAACAAGCAGTGCTTACTGGAAGACTATGCCTCCATAATCTATACCACTCATAACCTTAGCCTTCTTGATTGGCGCCCTCAGACGTAGTTTTCCAAGGGCCCCTTAAAAATGCCTGGATGCTGTCAGCAATGTATGCGTAATGATATAAAAAATACGCCTTTCAAGGCTCTATGTTTAATTACATCACTCACTTTTCAGCCATCATATCTATCAATTTATTTTGAATCCATTTTTCGCAATAATAATCCGAAATAAAGCCTCGGCAACCAATATCATAATTCCCTACAATAAGCTGCTGCAACAATAATTGCAAGGGTTAACTGCGTTTGCACCTCAGGATCAAACTGTCCAATTAATTGCACTGGTCCTGAGAACTGCCATCATGAGGCGACACAGTTCATTCTAGTTACCCTAAAAGCTACATTATTTGCCGCAAGATACAGAGTAATATTCAATAATTGAAGAAGAACATTTTGCCACCGTCTTTTTTCTTCTTTATCCATGGTTTATCCTAGTTTCATTATGATTTCCGTTTCTACCCACTGCTGATAGCATTTCATATGATAGGTGCAATCCTCATGAAGCCCAACTGTTTCAAATAAATGTTTCCATATTTGGGAATTGAATTATTGTGGCAAAGTTGCCAGCACAAAAAAATTCGGAATCTGACCATAGACGGCAACATACGTCACTACACGTAGGCTTATTTGAAAATTTCCTACTGTAACGAGATTTCGAAAATGTCGACCTTTCTCGTATGTAGTGTTCTCAGAACATATTCTCAAAGAGAATATGTTCGGACCAATTTTAATTAAATGCTCATTGAACGTGAAGCAGAGCAGCAGTTCTTCTGGGTCTGTGACAGTTTGTGTAATCGCCTGGCTCTGTCACATCAAATTCATCGATGCTCATAAATTATTTTTTGTCAGACTGCTGCTCTTTCTCTGATCTTCGTTTTCTTAATTAACAGCCAGGTTGTTTTGTTTTATAATTAAATTTTTCTAAGATATTAATTTTTCTTATATAAATTATCATTTATTAAAAATGAAGTTGTGTGTGATATGTTATATCCTTTAAAAAATGTGTTATTTATTTTCAAATGGCGAACGTCATTTTATGACGAACGTAAATTAGGCGAATGCTTTAAAGTACGGAGACAACGTAAGAGACATTAAAAAATAAAATTGAACAAAATAAGAAACAGAAAAATGGTTTGAACAACGATATAAATAAAATAATCATGAAAATATGAAAAGTGGGCCTTTCGGCGTTCCATATTGTCGACGCCCTAAGTTGTCAGCATACCAAATTGTCGGCGCTCTCAGGCTTTGCCCGACATCCCGATCCCGTAAGGCCGGTAACACTAATCTATACAATACCGCACAGTTTCCATTGTATATAAATCATATATCACGATTTTTTTTATAGTAATGTCATTTGCCAAAGAGGGACATTTTTTCTTGCAAATGTCGATTTACTTCAGCAAAAGTAAACGGTGCAGCTGCAGCTTTAAATTAAAAGAGAATTCCTTAACTTTTTTCCAATTTTCAGTTCAATTTTATTTGGTAACCAAAAAACATGAGAAAATGGCAAACAACAAGTTAATACAAATGAATATTCTGGTTACACAGAGGAACCCATATGTAGAATTTATAAACTGGCAAGGGTACCAAAATTAATAACATTCACATATCAGGTAAGTAAAATAGATATAAGTTAATCTTAACTAGTACCTTAACTAAGGGCCCATTGCATCCACTGAATAGACAGAAATACGAACATTCAATACTTAGAGTTGCCTTCAAGCAAGTAGAGGCGTAGTTTATTTTTAAATAATCTAATATTTGGTTTGTGTTGAATATATTATTGGAGAAGATTCCATTTGTGGGATCCAGTACATTGAATAGAAAACAATCGAGTATTCGTGTGTGCATAAGGCGGGCAATAGGACCAAAAACAACTTTGCATTTCATATATATATACATATCGTCATCGTAAATTTTTTCTATTTATTTTTATTCACGTTGTGATAGATTACAAGGATTTAATATCTTCAAAATTTCTCAATAAAATTGTGAAGAGAGAAGAGCAAGAGAACAAATCGGAATAAAGATAAGAAGAACAAGGTCTTTGAACATTGATACAAATTGTTGATTCGCCGAAATAAACCAAAGATGCACACGTACAGGGAACCGACTAATATGCCCTCTTTACAAATTGACAGGTAGCATTTTAACACATCAGATAAATTAACTTACTTGTTCATTTAATATTTATTCTCAATTATTTAATTGCCAATATCGACGTAGAAATGCATGCCTACTAGACGTCAAACTTATGTTGCAACTTATTAATGGACGTTGTAGTCGTCAATCAATCAAACAATCAATCAATGTTTTTTGTATTCATTGCAGGTTACCTACCGGCTGAGAGAAATAGTACCATTTGTGGGATTGCCAATTACGAAGATATTTTAATTTTTAAGTGGAAAACGACTTTTCATGGCAATCATATGTTGTCGCATTCAACTATTACAGTACTGATATTGAAATTCCAAACCTTGTCATCGGATTTTAATAATTTTGACTATTGGAGTTTGGGGCTGGTTGAAACGGAGGCAAGTTGCAACAGCCCATATATCCCGAAAACGGTAAATCAGGGAATCAGCGTATACAGATCAAAACGCGCGTCCTATAGTTTCTGGTCCATATTACTTTTGTCTTCGCTTAAGCTACAATTTCAAAAAGTTGTTTTCTTAAATTGTGATTTTCGACACTAAAAGTAAATTTTTCATACTAATTATTTTTCTCATTGCGAGCGTCAGGTACACAATAGTCCTACTGTTTCTTTGAGATTTCGTGACCGAGCGCACAATCTCGTTAGGTATAATAGTGTGTTAGCATTTTATTTAATCATCTTTGGTGGGTGGTCTGGGTTGGTTGTAACGCGATGCTTTAAATACTTTTATTTGACTTTCATCTATTTGCTTTTTAAAACTGATTCTTCTGATGTTGATCATCAATCTCTGTCAGTTTTGTTTGCTGATAAGCAGCTTCATATACAGTATTAAAACCCAAATACCATCAGTTCTCGTTGACTGTTGATCCTGTGTTGGTGCTGCTTCAGCCACAAGCCGGGGAACGAAAAATCACCAAAGGTGTAAGAAAGCGTTGACATACTGCGTATTTGACGCACACTAGAAAAGCGCGCTCTTGAAGAAGAAAACGAGAAAAGGAAATCCACAATAAATAAAATCGAAACAAAGAAGAATCGGGTTGATAAGAAAAACATATCGAAAGGTGAAGCACACTTAAACAGAGGACGGAAGCCTAGCAATGTTCCCACGAAATCAAAAGTAACAAACAAGAGGAAGAATGTTCAAAAGAAAAGAAAAAACAGTTTTTTCTAATCGGGAGATAATTGCATTTGTCAGGTTTGTTCTGATTCAGAAACAAAAAGGAAGTGTGGATCCAAAATGCATAGTTTGTAATAAGTGGTTGCATGTGGATTGCACTGATGGCAGAATGAATTACATCTGTCGGAATAACAGCAGACTGACATTAACGGTGCTACAACCAGCTCCAATGTTGATAGCAGGTCAGTATCATATGCCCCATGTCTTGTTACAACCAACCCCAAGCCGGGCAAGTTGCAACGCCCCAAAAAATGTTAAATTGCACTTATTTTCATAATTAATCAAATTACACATCTGCAACGGGTCGTTGTCATGTTTTATTCTCACAGTTCGGTTCCTTTGTTACCCAGTTAGTGTAGTTGAAAGGTACTTCGATTTCATTCCGTGTTTTTCAGAGGGATGAGTTGTCACATCACCCGGAAAACAGTTCGATCATAAAGCATCTGCATTTTTACAACCAGACCCGGTCTCTCCTAATTGTTGCAAAAAATGAAATAATTTAATGTTACGTTTAAGGTATCATAAGTGGGTATGCCACATCCAGGTAACATATCTTCTTTACTTGTTTTCTTAAATTATTGTCTGAAGTCCATCGAACAATTGGAGAAGTGTGTTTATATATAATAAATATATATATAGTGTTAATGACTAAAAACATGAATTAATACATCATAATTGACTTACCAAAGTTTCATTTGTAACACTTTAAGGGCATTTAATTTATTGCATTTTCAATCATGGGCAATTTTCTAGAAATCTGCGCTTTTCACCATGTCTCGCTTAAAAGTGCATATCTGTGAAATAGTGCAGGTTATCTTAGTGAACATTTCATTATGTGATGTGGGTCTTAAACAAGAACGTAGAAATGGCGAAATATCAATGCCCCATATACGGCACCTTCTCTCCAGCTGGTCAGGAAGCTGTCATAGACGCAACGTATTTATTTTATGTCATAGTAACTCGTCATTCAAGAAGAGGAATTATAGTTCAAATTGTCCCAATGCATGGCAATGCAAGGTATACGGCTTCATATTATACAATACACTTGAATGCATGTGTAGAGAATGCTTCTGGCAAGTAGTCTCCTATGTTGTTTTACCACCACTTATATCTGACGAAGGGAATAATATAATGCCTGGCACCTATAATCATTCCAGGCGTAGTTCAACCCTGGCACAATATGAACACAAGGCTCATAGTCATGGTTTTTGTTACAGTTCGGTTCATTTGTTGCCCAGTTGGTGAAGTTGAAAGGTATTTCGATTCCATATAGCGTTTCCCAGACGAATGGGTTGTCACATCGCTCTGGATATTTTCTTTGTCCACTAATCAACACGCCATGTGAAAACTGATTTTCATTGGCTAGCAGAGGAAATCCGATATCATGTTCTAGGACAAATACAGTTAAATTAAGTCTATCAGAGCAAAATATCATCTTTAGTTCTTTGTCTAGTCTTTCGTACGCAGATATCATTTACCGTTATTAAATATAATTTCATAGCTTTCTTTATTATAACTAATTTTTTTGCCGTCACATGTAAATTGTCCACTTATGAAACGCAGCTCAAGGCAACTTTAATGTTTGTTTTGCACTGTAGATTATATCATATACCAAATATTCGTTGAGATTATTACAGAATCCTGAGTTTAATTCACCTGTACATGTTTTATTTCAAACAGCTGTTATGGTCGTTCTGAGGAACTCTTACCGATAGACCTATTGGTTCGTAATCAGGCAAGGATTTAAACTAAAACATATAAATATTGTTAGATGCGTCCTATGACTGATGAATAGGAGCTCGTTATCAGTCATAAACAGTATAATTTCAATCAAATCCTCGGAACATACATATACAACCTTAGAATTCCGACGACAAACCGCACAGTCTCCTCTGCAACGGATGAGAAGTCGGAAATGAGCACCATAACAAAGCTCGGTTGATCACAAACGACACAAACTCGACACATCCCAGTATTTCTCTAATATTTAAGTAACTTGTCTAGAATAACAAGGTATTGTTCTCTCGGACCAAAAATACTACAAAACGGCAGCGAGCTAAACTCCCAACGCCATCAAGCAGAAAAGCTGAAAACGGGCCGAAGTGGCGATTTCCTCTCTCTTATAATTATAGAGAACGTAATGACCGCTCCATCATCTTGTAATTGGTCACTTGCAGTATACGGGCTCGCTGCCCATATACTGCAAGTGACCAATTACGAGATGATGGAGTGGTCATTACGACAATGTAGAGTCTAGCACGATAGTCCACGTCGCCTATCAATGTAGGTTCAAGATTCAGACATTATGTTATTGAGCTTTTTATTGAAACTGAGAATGCAGGTGCTTTATTGCCACCGTTTAAA
Source organism: Bimastos eiseni (assembly GCA_959347315.1). Taxonomy (NCBI): domain Eukaryota; kingdom Metazoa; phylum Annelida; class Clitellata; order Crassiclitellata; family Lumbricidae; genus Bimastos; species Bimastos eiseni. The sequence goes on along the minus strand of OY365812.1, from coordinate 10,303,156 downwards.
ACTTACTGCTGAACTGTGATTGAAGATATCTTTTAATGACATCGTTTTCTTCTTGGCTTGTAAATGCAGCTAAATGCACATTTGGTAAGATTCCACTGCATCTGTCAGTAACATTGTTCCAAGTCATTGCTTCGAAAACGAATTTGAAGCAGCTTCCTGCTTCTGGAAGGTAGTCGAATCCACAAGGACACACTGCATAAGACACATGATGAAAGCAGCAAAATAGATGTCTGCCTGTCCGTCTGTCTGTCTGTGTGTCTGTCTGTCTGTGTGTCTGTCTGCCTTCCTGCCTGCCATTCCAATATAAATATATGATTATAAATTTAAGCCACTTCCACATTGACGTGTTATCTGTTGAGTTCGCCGTGGCTCTGTTGACATATTTTGGTTTGAACTTTATCTGCGGGTGAATAGGTCAAATCAGAGCTCTTCACACAATTATAACCGGATGAGTCCAGTTTTCCTCTAAAACTGCAACTGTCTAGGAACCTAGATTTCAGTCACCCCGTGCCTTCGATTCTCTATTGAGCGGTCGTATATGCAGTTCTGAACTTTGAAGGGTTGTATCAAGAACAGTTAGTATGTGTTGAATGCTGTGTGCCTCGCCAAAATATTCTTGAAATTGTGAATATTTGAAGCACAATGGTTTTTGCTAGATCACGGAAGTTCACCAGAATGTAGCGCGTTCTAGTTTCACTCTCTTTTCAGAATCCCACTTCCTCTTTTCTTTAGATCTTCCGCTTTCTTCGTCATCTGGGCCACCCTTGATTATATTGGGCCCACTCTTTGACTTTAGCTATGTGATTGTTATGGAACGATGTGTGATGACTACATGATTCAAATTGAAGTATGTAAGATGGTTATATGCTGGGTGTTCGGCAGTAAAATAAAAAAGTGTCATTTATTATATATGCATATAATACATGACGATGTGTTAACTACATGATTTTGTACCCTACATAGCATAGCTGTGCGACGGTGGCTATTGTCCTAGATTGAGCTTCTTTTGAAATGCGATGTCATGTATAGCACACGCTTGAATCTCCTAAGATAGTTATTGTTCAGCGAATATATAATACATAACTAATTATAGGAAACTTAATTAAAATTATTCCTCGCAATTATGTCACTAAATAATAACTGATCTGAGAATTCTTATTTTCTCTTCTAGAATAACGAGTAGGCTAAGGGAAAACAAATTGTCCATATCCATGTAAAAACTTGGTTGTACCAAATAATGTGTTATGAATTATTGATGTAACGTTGCCTCTTCTCTCCGTCTTTGTCCCTTTGCTGCTTCCCCTTCCAGACTCGCCGCGCCCTGACTGAATGTCCCTTTTTCCGCTGCCATGATCACCTACCCTCTCCCTCTTCACTACGTGTTGACTGTGTTCCGCCGTTCCCTCTTTACGGCTTGGTCTGCCGGAGAGGCCGAAACCTGCGCGCGTCGGATAAAAGTGGAAGTTCAGATCGACAATCTGGCACCCCGGCACTGCTTCCACTCTAGCGGTGCCAGTCCCAAGCCTGGCTGGACGAAGGAGGAGGGCCATGCAAACTGTATTTGCTATCACACATTGTCGTTAAACTGAAACTACTGGGGGTCATCCACATAATTATCACGTACGTAGCTAGGGGAGTTTCGAGTTTCGACAATTTTGCGCACTGGTGTGTGTGTGGCGAGGAAATGGATCCCAACAATATGTACGTATGCAAATATAACTGTCTAATTATGACGGCCACATTATGGAATATTACAATCAGCACTGTAAACCCTCTCACGGACTATATTCCTGCCTGATCAATTTATGTAGCACCAGCTGGTGGTACCCAGCGTAGCCTGGGTTAAGAAATATCGAGAATGGAGTTGGACTTGACACATGGATATCCTTCCAAAGGTGTGCCTGTCTATCGTCTTAGCGAGGTCTTGTTGTTTTGCCAAGTGTTGTACCTCGGAACCTGTGAGTACAGTAGTGACTCCTGGCGAATGAGAAGGAAACTTACCATTTATGTGAACTCCTTGGCGTAGTAGCCCAGAGACAAGTTTTTTTGCCCTGGAGACAAGGAAGATGTCGACCGTGGAGTTCACTAATCCCTCGACTGCGTGTCCCAGGTGGAATATTAAGACACTAATTATTAGTGGTTTTCACACAGGCGTCGAACTTCTGGACCACTTGAACCCTGATATGTTCTGTGATCACTTATGCTCTAATTAAATATAAAGTACATGTGAGAATAATAACCAAGAAATGGGTCAAGGTTAGCATAAGATAGGTTATTAGCTTTTCTTGGCTCCTGTTTCACGGTAGGCCTACTTGTTAAATGGTTGATGATTATAACTGCAATAAACAAAAATCAATCATTGTTTCTCTGAACTAATGAATTGTTACATGGCTTCTCCAACTAATTATTTTTCTTTATAATATAATCACACTATAAGCTACCATCGGCTGCTTCCTCGTGTGCTACGACAGAGATTAATTAAATCATATTAGACTAAATTGCAATATGAAGTCAGCTTGTGAAGATATTTGACAATGTACGCCACAGTTCTAGATGCACTTTAGTGCGAGGTCAAAAGCCAGTAGCTATAACCCCAAGTTAAAGATTGAAAAGAACAGTTACATTGTTTGTGAATAGCAATCCCATCCACTGTGACTGAAGGTGTTACGACAATTATCGCTGCATGATCTGCACTTTAGTGGCGTTGTCCATATCCATCTAACCCTGATGTGTTACTTCGTGTTGGCGTGTTGAGCTGTTGACCTCAGAACAATGAAAATGTCGTGTTAGTACTTCTTAAGACTGTGGTGATTATGGCACAGAACAACTATACAAGCTGTCAAAGTGGCATCGTAACATAATATAAACCAATGATTTTTCTGCTGTAGTAATGGAAGGCACATACATGCAACACAACTGTTTGATCTCCGCATGAATTAAATATAGGCTTCGACAAATACAGATCTGTTTTTAAAGCAATTCACAGATGCTTGTTTTTAGACAACATCAGTGATGCTTTTCATTCGTTGCCATGCAGGAGTGCTACCCGATCATTGACATGAATTTTAAATTTATGTTAAGCGAGTACACCAAGAGAGTCTATAACTGTATAAGTATAAAAGCTAATGACATATTCATGAATTGCAAATGATTGAAAGATTTAAATTCTTATACTTGATCTATGCTATACATGTATCACTTTGCATTGATTTGAAAGCGGTTTTGACAGGACCGTATGCGTTGCAATATATTTTTTTTATAAACTATAATGATAAAGTCATAATAAATAAATTGTATCGACCACGGTAAGAATTTCTATCAAACTTTTTATTGTAGAATATCGCATCATCGGAGTCGAATTGAGAAGCAAGTAAAACTACTTCATATTTCTGGAGAGGACGTACCGGTAGCGCTGGTGCCCTGCCCTGTATTGATCTAGAGATGTAAAGATCATGATTTCGATTATCATTTCAAAATGATAGATCAACAGATTCGATAGCCATTTCTTCTTGGTTTCCCATATATCCCAAGGCAACGGTAACTTCCTATCCAATCCATTCCGCGAGTCTACAACTCAATCCTGAATTGAAGTAATTATACATATACGGCAAATAAATTATATAAAAATGATTTATCAAAATGATTTATTTATTAAATCAAGTAATGCATAGCTTATTCTTCGACGATGAGAGAGTCTAATTTCTTGTGGAATTGCATTCCAAATGGCTGCAAAGCTCGACTTAGTTGAAAACTGAAAAGAGTTAGTTAGTGCATAGACCTTTTCGTTGCTGCAGGAGTTTCTGGCTAAGTAAGAATGCATTTCTGATGCAAGACTAAAGTAGCCCTTGTATAAGTACAGGTGGAAAGTTTTGGTACCATGATTTGATTAGATACTATCATTGTGCTGTGTGAAATGATTCAAAAACTAATGCTGAATCAAAAATACAACAAGGCGGTTAGCAGCCATTTCAGCATCACGATGCCTGAAGGGAAGTTGGGGAGGAACAGCGACAAGACGTTCCTCGGTGCAACTAGATACTATGTAAAACAATTTATTAAAAGGCAATTTATTCACATGATGGATGGTGTTCACCTGAATGTCAACACAGCTCAATCATGTTACGCCAGTTGAAGAATGTTTTATACAAGCACACACAACTGCACATGCATGAACACACATACACACTTGCACATGTTAATGTTATCCTGCATTCATAGTGATGAACTAACTTAATTGTGTAAGCCTATGCAGAAGCTGCACTTCATACGTATATTACATGTGCAGGATGAACAAGGCCGTCAAAGGATGTGACAGTCGTCATACAATCATATTTTGACTAAATGTAGGACACTGCTACTATTGAAATCAACTTGCTTATATGACACAGTGCGTAACAACATGGAGATGGATAACCCGTATGATGTTACCGAATTTGTTCGAAATCTGTTAGTGACAAAAATGAATTACCTTTTGCTCTTCTGCGGAAGTTCCTTTGTTCAATTGCCAATTCAGTATGTGATATCAAACGCAACCGACGTTGACGCCATGTATATTCCATCAGACACCTGCGCTCTACCAGTCAACGTAGCAGCTCCAAACATATTTCAAGGAGAAACTTTGCTAATTAATACGGAAGACAAATACCCAGGATATGCGAGATTGTACTCACCCGATTGCAAACAGATGTATCGTTTACAGACAAACATGCTTAAAGATCACTATAGAAAAGGTCCTGCTTGGATGACGACTCATATATCTTCAGATAACGTTGAATTCATCAACTTAATATTTAAACATCTCAAAAGTTCTCAGTATCAAGCAATACATAGACGTCTTCTGAAAATGACAATAGACAGAGTATTTGCAATCCATTGTCCCTGCTGGCCGACGGAGGCTGATGAATGGAAAACGCGTGAAAGACCAAATGGTTGGCCACCGAAAGAAATCATTAAAAAAGCTGTCGCCAGCGGATGTTATTTCGTTGCGAAACCACATCACAGTAATACTAATGACGACACTCAATGGAGATTTTCATTTTCACATGCGGAAGTAATCCTGATTCATAGTTGGACGGATGTTCAGAAGTATATCTATCACATACTCCGATTGATAAAGAGCGAAATTGTGAAAGCATGCGGTGGATCAGACGTTGCAGTTCTCTGCACCTACTTTTTCAAGACATTGATGTTCTGGGAATGTGAACGAAAACCCAAAGAATTTTGGGAAGACGAGAATGTTGAGAAGTCAGTAAGCGAATTATTGTGCACAATGATTGGATGGTTGACTGATGGATGCTGTCCAAACTATTTCATCCCAAAATGTAATGTGATATCTGCCTCGACAGAAACAGTTAATTTCACCCAAGAAATTGAGTTGATATTGAGGTACGCAGAATCGGGAATACTTCAGATTACAGCCATTTGGCCGAAAGTATATCCAACGCAAGTATTTGGCTTAACGCAGGTTGCTGTTACGAAAAATCTTATCATGCATTATCATATACTGCTGCTGGGTGACAACCATTTGAATCCACTGTATCCCAATCTGAAAAGTAAACTATTAAAACAATTAACAGAAAAGAAATCCTTACTCTGGCGTCAAGCGGGTGAACTTTACAAAGGTATTTTGTATCATCTTGAGTTGGTGAAGACGTGTTGTCCAATGAGAAAGTACCATTTAAAACAAGAAGCTCTTAGTCACTTTTCATCGTCGTTAATAGAGAATGAAGCTGAATGCTCGAAGATGTGTCTGTCAATCGGTGATTCAATTTACGTGTTACTGGAGCGTCTCAACACAGCCTCTGATTGCATGATTCATTCACTTGTATCTCACAGCGACTCCTGTAATGATTCGAGTGGATCACATTACAGAGGCAACTGCAATATGAACACTCAGGGACGATTTGTTCTCTGCTATAGCCGCCTGACAGACAGCGTAGAGGACGATCTGGATAGTCAAGTAAACAGTTACACTTCAATTGTTGATCTAAATGCATCTGTTCAAGCAATTATGCGTAATATGTTTGCTCTCACGGTCGGCACAATAACGAATACAATGTGTGTCATCAGCTCAGTCTTTCTTGCGAATTTCTATTACACAGCTCTGAGGGATTACAAAAAGGCGTTTGAGGTTTGTGACAATATCAAACATTTTCCAGGTGTGAGCAACAGACTAAGCATTCTTAAACAACCATTTTCTGTTTTCATAACAAATAAATTATCTTCGATATTTGACGAACATTTTCAAACCGTTTTTGGACTCATCACTTTGCATCGGTACATCGTTCATTCGTTACAGGATAATTCTACAGTTTTGGTTCGAATACGTCCAGATCAATTTCTGAGGTACCTGAAAATAATGTGCAAAAGATATGAGGGATTGAATGGGTCTAAGATCAATGAGGATTTCAAGCAAAATATTAGTTCAACATTCAACGAACTGCGCGACACTTACGAACCGTTATCGGACGTGTTCATGTCGGCTGTGCTACACGCCTGTCGAGTCCAATTGTCATTAGAAACATGCTTGCATTGATTTTGCTGTTATTTGTACACATATCGGATGATTGCACGCATATTCAGTAATTCCTATACTCAATGAATGAGATACAAATACGATTCTATTTATTATATGAACTGTTGTTCTCATCAATTGCTACATCTTCTTATATCTTGGTCCAATGATAACATCGTTATAGGTGCTACTGTCATGAAACCGAAATTCTTAAGTAAGTTTTTCTCTTTTGGACTCGGCCAATGACATGTTCCCCGATTTTTTGGAGCTCGGATTAATCAAAGAAGATCGTGATTCACAAATGTCAAGTAAATTTTTATTGGTTTAAAGTCGTCTAACAATCATGCTACTTAATTAACAGCTCTTATGGTTCTGGTGCCTACAGCACATGTCTTTGACCAATGGCCCACCAATCCTGTGTCGTAGTCTGCTCAGTGTACAAGTGATTTAGTTAATTTCGGAGATTCAGTCCATAGCGGATGTGTAATCTGAAAAAGACAAGTCTCGAATTGAGAATAATATGACATACACGTAGGCGACTGAGCAGAACGAAAAGCAAACACAGGTGCACACGACGGGCATATGATCAGATAAGAGCAGAGGCACGTGTGCATTTTGCAATAATTATCTCTTTTGTGCCAGTGCGTAACGAACAGAGCTTCGATCGATAGGCACCTAAACTAAGCCGTTATCAGATCACTATTCTAGTGATTTAGTCAATTTCAGATTGGCAATGCATAGTAGATGTGCAAACTGAAAAGAAGAAGCGCTGAGCTTAGAATGATATGAGAAAAGTGTCTGAGCACAACCACGAAGGAAACAAATGTATGCACCGGAGAAAAAGGGAGAGAAGGAAAGAGAGTGTGTGTGTTTATGTTCGTGTGTTCGTGTGTTCATGTGTGCGCAGAGTAAAGTGCCCAAAAGTGAGCACCCCTCAAATGTGAGCACCTTTAAATATTTCACTTAATCAGCATAGACGGTGGCGCCACTCACCGTTGTAGTAACAGCAAGCATGTCCGAGAATGTTAAAAGAGTTTTAAATTCCTTTTTTCACAGAATGCCAATGCTTTAGAATAAATCCTCATAAACAAACTTATTTTTCCCTTTTCCTAAATGATCGATATCTTGGTCTAATTTATGGCCATGATAATAACTTCAGTCAGAATATGAAATGTGGAGAAATACATGCATAAATTGTCTCATCTCTGTGGGGGGACTTGATCCCTCCAATCCTCCTGGATCGCCGCCTCTGACAACAGACTACAGCTAATGTTAGCACGTGTATTATGTCCACTTTATGAGTGAGTGACGATAAGATTTTTATCATGTTCGGTTTAATTCACCTTAACTTCGGCTTCCTCTGGTCGCCGATCTATTCGCTCGGCCTCTAGAGGCGACTTTGTGGTTCCACATACTCACACCGCCACCAGGCAAAATAGAGCTTTCGCAATTGTGGGTACCAGGGTTTTGTAAAACAACCTCTCTTCTGACCTGCGCTCTCTCAAGCGCGACCTGTCTGGCTCATTCTATAAACTTCTTAAGACTTTCCTTTTTGACCGGGTCTGAGTTGGGAGCACATCTGAATAGCTACCTTGAAGAGGCGCTATATAAATTGCATTGATTGATTGTTATCACAAGCTTGTTGCACTAAGTCATTTTTCCATAACTTAAAATTTTTGTAAAGGTATTTCCATTTGGGTATTTTACCCTGTGTGTGTATCAAACTTAGGTCCAACAACGCCAAAAACATTCCTAGTTTAAGGCGTGAACTCGATTTCTTATTATGGATGATCTTCACCCGTATTTCACCCTCATCCCAATACAGTTTTTATGCGTCGTGTTGTGATATTTGAATAATGTATTACACAAACACACACACTCACACCTACAGACCCACACCATCACGCACCCGCATACACATTTAACGCTTCATCTGGAATTCAGAACTACGAATTGACTTCTTGTATAATTACGCAAAGAGCAGAAGCTGCACTTTAGACTTACTACGCTTGCTGACCAACAAGGCGATCACATGATGCAACAGAGGCTTTTAATTAGGCCTATACTTAGACCTGCCAAATAGCACAGAGATCATGCGAACTGTTGTGGCTTGGAACATATCAGTATCATTATTAACGTACGTGACATTGTTGTTCAGTTCATAAAATGAACGTAACTAAACGACATAGAGATGGATAACCCGGGTGACGTTGCTGAATTTATTCGAAATCTATTATTGGCAAAAGCATCTCACGCTATTCTATCCTGCGGTAGTTCCTTTGAATTACCAATTCAGTACGTCATATCAAACGCAACCGACATTGACATCATGTACATTCCATCAAATATCTGTGCTCTACCAGCAAAAGTATCAGCTCCAAATACGTTTCAAGGTAAGACATTAGTAGTTAATACAAACGACACGTACCCAGGATTTGCAAGATTGTACTCGCTTGACTGCAATCAGTTGTACAGTAAGCAGGAACACAAGCATAGGGATCAGTGCAGAAACAGCCCTGCGTGGACGAGGATGGCTAGTCAATCAATCGATCTTGAAGTTCTCAACCGAGTATTTAGACATCTTCAAAGTCCTCTGTATCAAAGAATACATAGACGTCTACTGCAACTGAACTCGGACAACGTTTTTGCCATCCATTGTCCCTGCTGGCCGACCGAGGCTGACGAATGGATGACACGCGAAAGACCAAATGGTTGGCCACCAACAGAAGTAATTGAAAAGGTTGTCGCCAGCGGATGTTATCTCGTTGCTAAATCACATCACAGCAATCCTAACGACGACACTCAATGGAGATTTTCTTTTTCACATGCGGAAGTTGTCTTGATTCATAGTTGGACGGATGTCCAGAAGTATATCTATCACATAATCCGATTGATAAAGAGCGAAACTGTGAAAGCATGCGGTGGATCAGACGTTGCAGTTCTCTGCACTTACTTCTTTAAGACTTTGATGTTCTGGGAATGCGAACGAAAACCCAAAGAATTTTGGGAAGATGGAAATATTGAGAATTCAGTTAGCGAATTATTATGCAAAATGATTGATTGGTTGTGTGATCGACGTTGTCCAAACTATTTTGTTGCAAACTGTAATATGATATCTGCCTCAACAGAAAGAGTTGATTTCACACAAGAAATTGAGATACTCTTGACGTACACAAAATCAGAGATACATCGTTTAACAACCCTTTGGCCAAAAGCATATCCAAAGCAAATACTTGGCCTTACGCAGATTGCTACACCGCAAAAGCTTATCCTGCTTGCTAATCTGATAGGATTGCGTGATAACGTGTTGAATCCTCTGTACCGTAAAGTAAAACACCGCCTATTAAAACATTTAACAGAAAGGAAATCCTTTCTTTGGCGCCAATCGAGTGATCTTTACCAAGGTATTTTGAATCATCTTCAGTTTATGACAACGCGTTGTCCAGTTAGAAAATACCATTTAAAACAAGAGGCTATTGGTCACTTTTCATCCTCATTCAAAGAGAATATAGATGAACGTTCGAGGAGCTACTTTTATCTGTCAATCGGTGATTCAATCTACGAGTTACTAGAGCATTTCGACACAGTCACAGATGACAAAATTCACATCAGTGGAAAACACAACGATCTCTGTACAGACAAAGACCGCCAGTCTCTTTCTAAAACTCCGGACAAATGCAATATTGATACAAACAGACGATTTGTTCGCTGCTACAGTCGTCTGGCAGATAGTAAAGAGGACGATTTAGAGAGTAAAGTTAATGGTAATGCTTCAGTTGATGATATAAATGCATCTGTTCAAACAATATTGCGTGGTATGTTTTCTGGTGCAATCGACACTTCAGCAATTTTAATGAGTGTCATCAGCTCAGTTTATCTTGCGAATTTCTGTTACACGGCTCTGCGGGATTATAGAAGGGCGTCTGACATTTGTGATGAGGTCAACAATTTTCCGGGTTGGAGCACCACAAATAACGTTTGCGAACGGGCATTTTCTTTATTCATAACCAATAAATTATCTTCGATTTTCGACGAACATTTTCGAACCGTTCTCGGAATCATTACTTTGCATCGGTCCATTGTTGAGTCGTCACAGGATACTTCTAAAGTTTTAGTTCGAATACGTCCAGGTCAATATTTGAAGTACTTGAAAATCCAGTGCAGGATACATGAGGGATTGAATGAGCATGGGAGCAATGAAACCTTTACACATAGGCACAAGCATATATTTAGCCAATCGTACGATACATATGAACCACTGTCAGACGTGTTCATGTCGACTGTGCTGCATGCTAGTCGTGTCCAATTTCTATAAGAAGAATGCTTGCATTGATTTTGCTGTTAGGTATTTATCGGACGATTGCACGCTTATCCTCGTGCCCGGCTTTCAGTTACCATCCAGCATATCATAATTTTGTTATGTTTTGGAAGGAATATGTAGGGATGTTATTGATCGTACTTGTAACTGTTTATGCACATTTAGTGCGCTTGCAGACGTTTGACTAAAACTATACAATGTACTTACCTCGACCTACGCATATACTTATTCAGTGATAGTCAATGACTGAGGCACTGACTTATTAATTTGTTTACCGACGAATAAAATTTAATACGCTGGTTGCCGAATTTTTGACTGTTCACGACGTGAATCTTACACTTTCTTATATATCGGTCCAAAAAATAACACTACTTTTGGTGCCATTCTCAAAGAACCCAAAGGTTTATGACAGCTTTTCTCTGTGGAATGCAGCCACTGAAACGTTTTACGGTTTTTAGAATTAGGAATGATTTATGAAGATTTTGAATTTTACCTCAAATAACGTTTTCCGCTGTCTTAAAGTCACCGACAGTATTGTTACTCAATTAATTAATAGCTCTTATGACTCCTGCTTAACGTAAAATGTTTCGACCGATGGCGCACCAGAACTAAACTTTAATCAGCTCATTGTACAAATGGTTTAGTCAATTTGGGATTCGCAATCCGCAGTGAAATTGTAATCTGAAAAGGACAAGTCTTGAGCTGAGAATAATATGACATAGGCGAATGAGCGGGACGAAGACCAAACATGCGCATATGTATATAAGAGGAAAGCCAGAGAGCGAGAGAGTGAGTGTATTGAGAGAGGGAAAGAGAGACAGAGAGAAAGAGAGACAGAGAGGAGAGAGAGGGAAAGAGAGCAAGAGAGATAGAGAGTGAGTGAGTGAGAGAGAAAGAGAGAGTGAATGAGTGTGAGAGAGAAAGAGAGAGATAGAGAGAAAGAGAGATAGAGAGAAAGAGAGACAGAGAGGGAGAGAAAGAGAAAGAGAGGGAGAGACATGGAGAGTGAGTGAGTGAGAAAGAGAGAGCGAGAGAGTAAGTGAGTGTGCGAGAGAGAGAGAGAAGGAGATACAGAGACAGAGAGGGAGAGAGAAGAGAGGGAGAGAGAGAGGGAAAGAGAAGAGAGGGAGAGAGAGAGTGAGTGAGAGAGAGAGAGCGAGAGAGTGAGTGGGTGTGAGAGGGAGAGAGGGAGAGACAGAGACAGAGAGAGAAAGAGAGAGAAGGAGATAGAGCATGTGTGTGTGTGTGTACGTGTGTGTGTCTAAAACGTGTGGTTCAGCAACAGTAAAAAAATTCTTTGTCAATAATTGTTCAGAGTCTTTGTCTGAACTAAGGAAGACAACCACATGACCTCGTAGGTAAACATAATTATTTTTCTCTACTCCAACTGCATTCGCGGCAGCAAATAGGTTACATATGAAAAGACAGGTGAATTGTAGTGCTTTTATACAATGTGGTCGCCTGATCGATTCCCACTGCCACTGCCACCCTAGATGACTACTCAGTCTTTCCATTCGCTTGGTGACGTTGGCAAAACATTGCACAGGATGCGAGCAGCGGGATAGATACGACATTGCAATGCTGTAATACAGTTTTATTTAGCTCCTGAAATACTTCGTAATCATCCATTCATACTTGTACCATGATATGTAATCATAACACAGTGTGTAAGTTTTAATTCATGATTAACGCGAACATAATGTTATAAATTTATTTTACGGTCCATGGAAATAATGGATAGGACACTTGCATGCAGGCATTGCAGATCAGAGAAAGCGATTGACTAATACTACTTTCGCTAGGCGGAGGCGTTGGTCAATTTGATGTAGTACGTGATGGGCGCCTTGCAGTCTCACACTGTCTCGAGTAGGCCTACTCGATGGAAAAATAGCGTACAGGGCAGCAGAGGATGCCATTTTCGTCACTTTTTAGATTGACTTTCGCTAGGCGACTTAGGTTTATTTGGTGTATTTCGAGATGTGCACCTCGCATGGCTGTTGACATTGTTATTGCCGTGGTGTATTAGTAACTGTCATCAGGACCTTGGTCAGAGTTATCTCTTAATTCACTTGGTCCACATTGAATATTTCAAGTTTTGGGATTTCTTTGACTTTAAGATGATGCACGTCCAGATATTCGTCGAGATACGAGGAAGACATTGAAAGGGCATTCGTCGGTCGGCATATTGGATACTGTTAGCCACCATTGACTATCGGTCGAGATCACCATAATGGCTGCGTCAGACACCCTCCATCAGGACGAAAACACTCGATTACGAAGTGCGTACACGGTCTGAGACTCGATGGAATGCATCTGAAGGATGGGCAGGATTCATTCACAGGATATAGACAAGTTGCGAACAATATACCCCATAGACGTACAGATTCCTTGGCAAAGTCAGTGACTAAGTCCCGTACGCAAATCTAGCACTAGATTACTATGAAATATTCGACTGTGCTAAGCAGATTCTGCATTTAATTCAGATGAAAATATTCGCTGGAAATGACTAAGCAGTCGATCAATAAACCACATGGCCGATGACATCCGTAAAAGTGTTTCAAGGTAAAAAGAAGAAGATAGAGAAAAAGAAAGATGATGAGAGGAAGTCGTAGAGAAAGAGTAAGAAGAATGGAGGAGCAGAAGAGGATGAAGAAGAAGACGAGGAAGAAGAAGAAGAAGATGAAGAACAGTCTATCAAGCTGGCTTAAGAAGAAGATAGAGAATAATACGGTGCGTAATTTTTAATTCATGTTTAACGCAAACATAATGTTATAAATTTGTTTTACGGTCCATGGAAATAATGGATAAGACACTGGCATGCAGGCATTGCAGATCAGAGAAAGCGATTGACTAATACTACTTTCGCTAGGCGGAGGCGTTGGTCAATTTGATGTAGTACGTGATGGGCGCCTTGCAGACTCACGACGCCTCGAGTACTTGATGAGAAATAGCGTAGGCTTACAGAGCACAGGATGCGATTTCTGTCACTCGTCAGATTGACTAGTCCCTCTTTCGCTAAGTGACGTTGGTTAATTTGTATTTTTCGTGATGTGCTTGATGGGCTTGGCAACTTATCGACTCCTTTCTTAATTTCGCCATATGATGGCGTGTGTCAAATCCTCTCCTTCGCCGTGTCATCACCCTCCCACAAAGCACGGTTATGACATATTAAGAGGAAGTTATTAGATGCTCTATGGGAACTATTTTATAAGCTCATAATTCTAATATATATGATACAAAGCACTCATACACATACAATCTACATATTTCAAATTATTTATTCAACACAAGCTGCCACTCTGCCTTACAAACTTCTGGATGATGACCTGATTATGGCTTCGCTTTTAATCTCCGTCGTTTGATGCTTTATGCACCAGACACAGGCGCGATAGTAGTTACTATTACTCAGTGCTATTTTTCTAGAAAAAATGTGCCGTAACGCATCTGTATTGTCAAAAGAAATGATGCTAAAATTGGCTAGCAAAGAAAAAAAATTTTATACGACACAATGATCACAATCCCTTAATTATAAATTACAGAATATAAAAATTGAAATTGTAATGTTTTATATCAAATTTCAGAGTTGTTTTCAAATTTCAGAGTTTTTGCACAGTTACAGGTTATATTTTTAGTAATTTAAAAAAAGTTGCCGTTCCGGCGCGTTCCGCCAGAAAAAAGAACTGCTATTACTACTGTGAAGATGATGATGATGACGACGATGATGATATTGATGATGATGAGGAGGAGGAAGAGGAGGACGATGACGATGACGATGACGACGACAACAACGATGACGACGGCGACGGCTCCGACGACGACGATGGTGGTGGTGGGGTGGTGGTGGCAAACCCGCACCTATTAGATACAACATATTTGACTCTAAATGATGTTTGGTTTTGATGACAATTATCGCATATGCTTGAACAGTTTTCTTGGGACTTTAGTTTCATAGTCAGTAGTAGGGAATCGCGCTATCTGGCTCATCGACCATAATATTGGTCAATTCACCCACCTAATAGGTTACCAAAACGTATTTTTAACCTATAACTAGGTTAAGATAACCAATTCATACTCAAACCTAAGACCTGGGTTAAACAGCAACCAATACAGTCTAATAGGTCCGGAAAATTTTCTATAATTTCAATGATGAGTCACAATTCATGCACAAACCTAAACACAATGTCAAAACCTCAACCAATAGGTCAAAAGTCATGGGAATTTCCAATAGTTTTCATGATGAGTCAGCAGTTTCGATGACGAGTTCAACAAACAAACAAAATTCTCTTATATATATAAAATGAATGAAAATATTTTCTCACAGCAGCTTAAAGCAATATCATCCCAATATAAAATGGAATACTCGAAGAAGACTGTGATCGAATTAAGAAAACTTGCGAGAAAGAAGGGTATGGTTGGTTATACGAGGCTGCGTAAAGCAGATTTGATTAGTAAAATTGAAGCTCACGGGGTACGGGGTCATCCCCTCACATTTTGCACCAATCTCATCCAACGCTAGTTTGCTGGACGCACCCGTTCCCGAGATTAGAATCCCAGCACTCGCTCCCGTACCGGTTTCAGCGGTACGAAAAGTCCTTGATAAGACAAAATCCGCTATTAATAAATTCGCAAAGTGGATTGAAGGGTACATACCCGAAGAACCAAAGAGAAAGGTGAACGAGAAGATAGAAGAACTGAAAGCCAAAGTGAATTCTACATTCGGTAAAATTCTTATGAAAACACGCGAAAGAAAAGAGACGGCCACAGCTATCAAGGGCTTCACGAAACAATACACGATCGAAGGAGCAAACGAAATTGACGCCACTTCTTTTTTTAGCATCATTCAAACACAAGTGGTAGACCTGTTGACAAGAAATCGACAGACTAAGGTCAATTTTATCCTCACTTGCTCAATGGAGCGCATTGACATGAAATCTGGTGAAGTTGATTACAGAGACATACCATTCCGCTCGATAACTGAAGTGGTTTTAGACTCTACTGATACCAGTAAAATTTACAACAATGCGAAAGATAAAATGTTAGAATTAATGTCTGCCTTCCAGATGCGTGGTCGTAACTGGAGGTTCAGAGCAGTTGTAAAGCTGGATATCAATACAGTTGTTTATAAACCGTTAAAGGGTAGTTCTTACATTCCACTACCGAAATGTTTGGCGAGTAAAAAGGGTATTATCAATATGAAGAACGAAGACGAAGAATGTTTCAAGTGGTGTGTAACGAGAGCCTTAAATCCTGTTGATAAAAATTAAGAAGAACTTACGAAAGAATTAATCAAACAGTCTGAGGAACGTGATTGGTCCAGCATTGAATTCCTAGTCGCAGCGGATGCTAACGTGACAAGTAAGTTTGAGAGAAATAATAATATTAGTATTAATGCTTTTGGTCACGAGAAAGATGTTTACCTATTTCCACTATATTTTTAGAAGCACGAGAGCGATATCAGTGTAGACCTATTACTCATTTCTGACTAACAAAAGAAGCATTATTGTTGGATAAAGAACTTCAACAGCCTGATGGCGGTTCATAACGCAAACTCATACACTTCGATGCACTATTGTAAAAGATGTTATATAAAATATAGAGAGCTAGAGCCATTAAAAAAACACCGAGTACTGTTCCCAACACGTCGCTCAAAAGATAGAACTTCCAGAACCAGGAACTATGTTGAGTTTTAAAAATTATGATAGAAAGATGAGAGTTCCCTATGTCGTGTAAGCCAATTTTGAATCATTCATTAAATCTATAGACACTTGTCAACTAGATCCCAACATGTCTTACACCAACAAATATCAAAAACATGTCCCACTTTTTTTTCTGTTATTATATAAAATGTTTTGACGATGATCTATATTCGCAAGCTCCTGTGACGTTCACAGCAAAGAGCGAAGACGATGATGTAACACAAATATTCATAGATACTCTTATAGAAAATATAAAAGTATTTATAATCGATTAAAATTTCCAAAGAAAATGATAATCGGAAAGAAAGAACAGGCACTATTTGATACCATTTGTCACATATGCGAAGGCGAACTGGATAAAGATCGAGTTAGAGACCATTGCCAATTAACCGGAAAATATAGAGGCGCCGCTCAAAAGAATTGTAATCTAAATTATAAAGTCCACAAGTTTTTCTCAGTATTGTTTCATAATCTATCCGGTTACGACAGTCATCTATTCGTAAAGAAATTACGAGGTGATGATAACGAAAAGATTAGCTGCATTCCTAACAACGAAGAAAAGAAAGTTTATCTCGTTTAGCAGAGAGGTTGTGGTCGATAAATTTACGAATGAGGAAAAGAAGGAAATATTAGTTAAACGTGAATTGCGCTTTATCGATAGTTTTAGAATCATGGCATCGAGTCTCAACGCTTTATCGAGGATCCTAAGGAAAGATCAGTGTAAGAATGTAAGCAAACACTACTCTGGTCGTCAGCTCGACCTCATACTTAGAAAAAAAGGAGTGCACCCTCACGATTTTGTTGATGCCATCGACCGTCTGAACGAAGCAGAACTACCACCAAAGTCAGCATTCTACTCAATACTTAGCGACTCAGTCATTAGTGACGAAGACTACAACCATGCGCAGACTGAATGGAAGGAATTCGGATTCAATACGTTGAGAGAATACCACGATTTATATAATGTGACTGATGTTCTCCTGCTTGCTGATGTATTTGAGTATTTTAGAGATGTATGCAATGAGAACTATGGTCTAGATCCCGCTTGGTATCATACTTCCCCACGTCTTGCTTGGGACGCCGCATTGAAGTTGACAGGAGTAAAGTTGGAGTTGTTGAGCGATTGTGATATGATACTAATGGTTAAGCATGGGATAAGAGGAGGTATTAGCACCATTTCACATCGTTACGGACAGACAAACAATAAGTATATGGGAGAAGCATTTGACGATAGCAAGCCTTCAACATTTATAACCTATTTAGACGCAAACAATTTGTACGGATGCAGTATGTGTAAAAATCTACCAACTCATGGGTTCCAGTGGATGAGCAACGATGAGCTAAATGATTGGAGAGGAACGCCGTGTATATTAGAAGTCGACTTGGAATATCCGAGGAACTTGCACGATCTTCATAACGAGACTATCCTCTCGCTCCAGAGAGTGCTAAAGTCGAAGGATTGGTTGTGCTAAAACTTATCCCAAACTTGAACGATAAAGTAAAGTATATAGTCCCTTACGAAAATTTGAAGCAGCACCAAAGTTTAGGTTTGAACATAACCAAAATTCATCGTGGAATTAAATTTGAAGAAAGTACTTGGTTGGAAAATTATATCGATCTAAATACCAAGTAAGTAAAACTATAATGTACGATTTTCATTATAATTACATCAAGAAAAAGTTCGAAGATACAGCAAAGTTACTTTTTACAGGTACGGAGACTTTAGCCTATGAAATTAAGACTGAAGACTTCTACGCCGATATAGCTCTTGACATTAGAAGTAGGTTCGACGCTAGCGACTATCCTAAAGACCATCCCTCTGGTATAGAAACTGGTATCAATGAAAAGGTCATTGGTATGTTAAAAGATGAAGCAGCTGGTAAACAGATCGAATAGTTTGTAGGTTTAAGATCGAAGCTGTATTCGTATAAGATGGTTGGAGTGGACCACAAGAAATGTAAAGGTGTTAAGGAGAATGTCGTTGAGAAATCTATCACTCACGAAGATTAAAAAGACTGCTTGTTCACCAAGAGAGAGCAGTTGAGAAAGATGAATGTCATTCGATCGCATCTTCACAATATCTACACCGAAGAAATGAACAAGGTAGCTCTCTCAGCAGACGACGATAAACGAGTCATTCAGGAAGATGGAATTCACATTTTAGCATATGGACATTAATCCCTAAATATAAAATGAACACTAAACTAATCGATGTCGAGGGCGTAACGCTACCTAATATTGCTTTGTCGAACGTGGATTTAATCGAAGCGGCGAGGAAACTAAATGTAAATTATTTCAGAGTAGTTTTTCTTAGAGACGAGTTACCGAAGAGACCAAGAGCGAACGAGTGCGGCATCCTTATTTTGACAGCTACGGACTTCCTCCTCCTACTGAATTGATAAATTATCTATAACAGCGAAAGAATACAACCCGACGGCCAAGTGTTTTGCGGTCGTTTATGTCTATATATATTGAAGAAGACGATCAACAATGGTTGTAAATTACAAGAAGTCTTGAACGAATTGTATTAAATAATAATATTATATATAAAATGCCTGTTGATAAATTTGGACGAACTGATACTGGATCAACTCAAAGAAGAGTTTCTGGAGGTGTTACTTTATCTCAAGCGAGTAATACATTTCTAAAAAGAGATGGGACGATCGCAATGGAGGGTGATTTAAAAATGAGCGGCAACTTGATACAAGGTTTACCGACTCACATTCATCCACCAGTCATCGCCAGCCAGGCTGCGAGCTTTGGCCAAGTCGAAACTCTAGTCAGCCAAATGATAACGAATAATACTGCCAGCGATTATTCAAGGCTATTGGTGACGGCAGCTCCAACCATGACTTCGAATGTAATGACAATAAACAGTTTTACTTACGAAGCTAGTGCTCGCGAATATTGCTTAGCGGCTGGGTATAACTTTGAACCGTGGAAAGCGTTTCAAAATGCTTGTCATTCCCCGAATGTTGGATAACCGATACAGTAACTGATGTTTGGTTACAGATTAAATATCCCGTTCCTTTGTCTATGTTGGGTTTCTACATCATTGCTAGCACACCATTAAACGAATGTATTACTAGATGGAAAGTTCAAGCGAGTAACGATGGAATAATATTTACAGATATCCTAAGTCCTAAAACGCCCTGACTGAATGTCCCTTTTTCCGCTGCCATGATCACCTACCCTCTCCCTCTTCACTACGTGTTGACTGTGTTCCGCCGTTCCCTCTTTACGGCTTGGTCTGCCGGAGAGGCCGAAACCTGCGCGCGTCGGATAAAAGTGGAAGTTCAGATCGACAATCTGGCACCCCGGCACTGCTTCCACTCTAGCGGTGCCAGTCCCAAGCCTGGCTGGACGAAGGAGGAGGGCCATGCAAACTGTATTTGCTATCACACATTGTCGTTAAACTGAAACTACTGGGGGTCATCCACATAATTATCACGTACGCAGCTAGGGGAGTTTCGAGTTTCGACAATTTTGCGCACTGGTGTGTGTGTGGCGAGGAAATGGATCCCAACAATATGTACGTATGCAAATATAACTGTCTAATTATGACGGCCACATTATGGAATATTACAATCAGCACTGTAAACCCTCTCACGGACTATATTCCTGCCTGATCAATTTATGTAGCACCAGCTGGTGGTACCCAGCGTAGCCTGGGTTAAGAAATATCGAGAATGGAGATGAACTTGACACATGGATATCCTTCCACAGGTGTTCCTGTCTTTCGACTTAGCGAGGTCTTGTTGTTTTGCCAAGTGTTGTACCTCGGAACCTGTGAGTACAGTAGTGACTCCTGGCGAATGAGAAGGAAACTTACCATTTATGTGAACTCCTTGGCGTAGTAGTCCAGAGACAAGTTTTTTTGCCCTGGAGACAAGGAAGATGTCGACCGTGGAGTTCACTAATCCCTCGACTGCGTGTCCCAGGTGGAATATTAAGACACTAATTATTAGTGGTTTTCACACAGGCGTCGAACTTCTGGACCACTTGAACCCTGATATGTTCTGTGATCACTTATGCTCTAATTAAATATAAAGTACATGTGAGAATAATAACCAAGAAATGGGTCAAGGTTAGCATAAGATAGGTTATTAGCTTTTCTTGGCTCCTGTTTCACGGTAGGCCTACTTGTTAAATGGTTGATGATTATAACTGCAATAAACAACAATCAATCATTGTTTCTCTGAACTAATGAATTGTTACATGGTTTCTCCAACTAATTACTTTTCTTTGTATTATAATCTTACATTACAGAGGCAACAGCAATATGAACACTCAGGGACGATTTTTTCTCTGCTATAGCCGCGTGACACACAGCGAAAACTTAGGGAGTAAAGTAAACAGTTATGCTTCAACTGTTGATCTAAATGCATCTGTTCAAGCAATTATGCGTAATATGTTTGCTCTCACGGTCGGCACCATAACGAATAAAATGTGTTTCATCGACTCAGTCTTTCTTGCGAATTTCTATTACACAGCTCTGAGGGATTATAAAAAGGCGTTTGAGGTTTGTGACAACATCAAAAATTTTCCGAGTGGGAGCGACAGACAAAGCTATCCTGGACGAGTATTTCCTGTTTTCATAACAAATAAATTTTCTTCGATATTCGACGAACATTTTCAAACCGTTCTTGGACTCGTCACTTTGCATCGCTACATCGTTGATTCGCTTCAGGATGATTCTACAGTTTTAGTTCGAATATGTCCAGATCAATTTCTGAGGTACCTGCAAATAATGTGCAAGATATATGAGGGATTGAATGTGCCTAAAATCAATGAGGATTTCAAGCAAGAACATAGTCCATCATTCAACGAACAGTACAACACTTACGAACCGTTATCGGACGTGTTCATGTCGGCTGTGCTACACGCCTGTCGAGTCCAATTGTCATTAGAAACATTCTTGCAATGATTTTGCTTTTATGTCATATCGAATGACTGCTCGCATATTCAGTGATTCTTTTACTCCATGATTATAACTATACATCATCATCATCATCATCATCATCATCATCATCATCATCATCATCATCATCATCATCATCATCATTCCTTAGGCTCATTGCCCTTGGGTGTCCAACGCAACTTCGACACATCTTCTCCAAGTCTTGCAGTCTTGCGCATTAATTGTCCTTCCATTAACTATTGGTAAACGAAAAGTTTCGATACAAATGAGACCTTGCATGGCTACCATGGAGCAAAATTCTACTTCTGTAATACTTTGTAATCATCGGAATCTCTTTTAATTAATAATAAACGAAAATTTGCGTTAAAGATATGTAGAGCTATCCGTAATCTAATGGACATGCAGAGCAGAGAAAACGATTTTGAATCCCTCAACCCCTAAGTTTGACTAATCCCTCTTTCGCTAGGCGGGCGCTGATTACTTGGATGTACACTTTGTCTGGGAAGAAAGGACCCCTAATATGTCAGGATTAAAATACGGTCTTCTAATTTTTAAGAATCGACGAATATTTGTTATTTATTTTTATATAATTAGGGCGTCATTTTCCCCGGACACTGTATTTCACTTGATGGGCTCTTTACAGTCCCACTCCGCATAGATTAATAAATACGACAATGGCGTGGAGAAAACAGAAGAAGCCATTTCTACACCTGCATAGGAGCGAGGTATGGAGCTCAAACAGATACTAGCTGATAAATTGGATCTCAGCAACTGCATTGTTTGATGGTGATCTTCTAAGATGCGGATGATGCCTCCGGCACAATTCTCCTGTAAAATTATGGGTTTGGACGTCGAGCGAGGAATCTCAAAATATAGGCTCTCCAGTCTAAATAAAACCTCAGTTAAATCCCTTTGGGAAAGGCTTAGATCATACGTCTGATGCTTGACTCTTAAAGTGATATGTTGAAGGGTTACGGAAGCGCTAGTGTGCGGCATACTGATTCAACAACTGGCATGAACAGATACACTCACATCAATCATCAATTTGAAAAGTTATGGGCATCGAAGAAGAACAACCGGAATCTGCAGCTCCCTGTAAGTGATGATGTTTGCAACCGATCCCGTGGCGTCAGCTCGTTGATTTCTCATGATGAAGCACTTCGAGACACACCAACAGGTCTGGAAACTCGCCAGACCTGTTGAACTTTGCAACGAGAAAGCGGACACCAGCCAGGCTGGTGGCGCCTTTATAACTACGTTAGATATTTCCCGTAGTCCCAAACGACAGGGACACCTGCGCATTGAATTATTTCAAAATGACATAATAATAATTTATTATGTAATCATTAGTCGACTTAAATAGCTGAATTAGAGAAATCACACCGGCATCAATTGCTACATTCGGCCAAATTATGATCTACATTGTTGATTTAACAAAATGTCCTTGCCCTTGACCTTACAAGCAGCAGCAGATGACCTACACCGACAAAATCAATATCAGAAATTAATTTTACCTATCGAAATCAGTAGCATGTTCATATGCTGGTAGAAACAGAATGGGTAAATCTTTGAATATGGTCTGCTGCGGCCATGTTGTATTTTCCACAACGTCATTCATGATTTTGTCATTATTGCTCTGCTAGAGTAATAACAACTAAGGAAATTTAGCAATTTGTGTGCATATGATCAGATAAGAGCAGAGGCACCTGTGTGCATTTTGCAATAATTATCTCTTTTTGTGCCAGTGCGTAACGAACAGAGCTTCGATCGATAGGCACCTAAACTAAGCCGTTATCAGTTCACTATTCTAGTGATTTAGTCAATTTCAGATTGGCAATGCATAGTGGATGTGCAAACTGAAAAGAAGAAACGCTGAGCTTAGAATGATATGAGAAAAGTGTCTGAGCACAACCACGAAGGAAACAAATGTATGCACCGGAGAAAAAGGGAGAGAAGGAAAGAGAGTGTGTGTGTTTATGTTCGTGTGTTCGTGTGTTCATGTGTGCGCAGAGTAAAGTGCCGAAAAGTGAGCACCCCTCAAATGTGAGCACCTTTAAATATTTCACTTAATCAGCATAGACGGCGGCGCCACTCACCGTTGTAGTAACAGCAAGCATGTCCGAGAACGTTAAATGAGTTTTTAAATTCCTTTTTTCACAGAATGCCAATGCTTTAAAATAAATCCTCATAAACAAACTTATTTTTCCCTTTTCCTAAATGATCGATATCTTGGTCTAATTTATGGCCATGATAATAACTACAGTCAGAGGCGGCGATTTCGCTTGACAAGTGGGGAACGCCCAATGAGAGGAGTAGGAAATGTGGAGAAATACATGCATAAATTGTCCCATCTCTGTGGGGGGACTTGATCCCTCCAATCCTCCTGGATCGCCGCCTCTGACAACAGACTACAGCTAATGTTAGAATGTGTATTATGTCCACTTCATGAGTGAGTGACGATAAGATTTTTATCATGTTCGGTTTAATTCACCTTAACTTCGGCTTCCTCTGGTCGCCGATCTATTCGCTCGGCCTCTAGAGGCGACTTTGTGGTTCCACATACTCACACCGCCACCAGGCAAAATAGAGCTTTCGCAATTGTGGGTACCAGGGTTTTGTAAAACAACCTCCCTTCTGACCTGCGCTCTCTCAAGCGCGACCTGTCTGGCCCATTCTAGAAACTTCTTAAGACTTTCCTTTTTGACCGGGCCTGAGTTGGGAGCACCTCTGAATAGTTATCTTGAAGAGGCGCTAAATAAATTGCATTGATTGATTGTTATCACAAGCTTGTTGCACTAAGTCATTTCTCCATAACTTAAAATTTTTGTAAAGGTATTTACATTTTGGGTATTTTACCCTGTGTGTGTACCAAACTTAGGTCCAGCAACGCCAAAAACATTCCTAGTTTAAGGCATGAACTCGGTTTCTTATTAAGGATGATCTTCACCCGTATTTCACCCACATCCCAATACAGTTTTTATGCGTCGTGTTGTGATACTTGAATAATGTATTACACAAACACACACACTCACACCTACAGACCCACACCATCACGCACCCGCATACACATTTAACGCTTCATCTGGAATTCAGAACTACGAATTGACTTCTTGTATAATTACGCAAAGAGCAGAAGCTGCACTTTAGACTTACTACGCTTGCTGACCAAACAAGGCGATCACATGATGCGACAGAGGCTTTTAATTAAGTCTATACTTAGACCTGCCAAATAGCACAGAGGTCATGCGAACTGTTGTGGCTTGGAACATAATTATCAGTTTTCGTATTAACTTACGTTGCCAGACGTAGCTGATTCCAACAAGGATGTTCAGATAATATGTAATTAACTTGCAAATGCAGCGTTCGAAAAAAGTATTTCGCGACAGTATGGTTGTTCAGTTCATAAAATGAACGTAACTAAACGACATAGAGATGAATAACCTGGGTGACGTTGCTGAATTTATTCGAAATCTATTATTGGCAAAAGCATCTCACGCTATTCTATTCTGCGGTAGTTCCTTTGAATTACCAATTCAGTACGTCATATCAAACGCAACCGACGTTGACATCATGTACATTCCATCAAATGTCTGTGCTCTACCAGCAAAAGTATCAGCTCCAAATACGTTTCAAGGTAAGACATTAGTAGTTAATACAAACGACACATACCCAGGATTTGCAAGATTGTACTCGCTTGACTGCAATCAGTTGTACAGTAAGCAGGAACACAAGCATAGGAATCAGTGCAGAAACAGCCCTGCGTGGACGAGGATGGCTAGTCGATTAATCGATATTGAAATTTTCAACCGAGTATTTAGACATCTTCAAAGTCCTCTGTATCAAAGAATACATAGACGTCTACTGCAACTGAACACGGACAACGTTTTTGCCATCCATTGTCCCTGCTGGCCGACCGAGGCTGACGAATGGATGACACGCGAAAGACCAAATGGTTGGCCACCAACAGAAGTAATTGAAAAGGTTGTCGCCAGCGGATGTTATCTCGTTGCGAAACCTCATCACAGCAATCCTAATGATGATACTCAATGGAGATTTTCATTTTCACAGGCAGAAGTAATCCTGATTCATAGTTGGACGGAAGTTCAGAAGTATATTTATCACATAATTCGATTGATAAAGAGCGAGGTTGTGAAAGCATGCGGAGGATCAGACGTTGCAGTTCTCTGCACTTACTTCTTTAAGACTTTGATGTTCTGGGAATGTGAACGAAAACCCAAAGAATTTTGGGAAGATGAGAATGTTGAGAATTCAGTTAGCGAATTATTATGCAAAATGATTGATTGGTTGTGTGATCGACGTTGTCCAAACTATTTTGTTGCAAACTGTAATATGATATCTGCCTCAACAGAAAGAGTTGATTTCACACAAGAAATTGAGATACTCTTGACGTACACAAAATCAGAGATACATCGTTTAACAACCCTTTGGCCAAAAGCTTGTCCAAAGCAAATTCTTGGCCTTACGCAGATTGCTACACCGCAAAAGCTTATCCTGCTTGCTAATCTGAAAGGATTGCGTGATAACGTGTTGAATCCTCTGTACCGTAAAGTAAAACACCGCCTATTAAAACAATTAACAGAAAGGAAATCCTTTCTTTGGCGCCAAGCAAGTGATCTTTACCAAGGTATTTTGTATCATCTTCAGTTTATGACAACGCGTTGTCCAGTCAGAAAATACCATTTAAAAAAAGAGACTATTGGTCACTTTTCATCCTCATTCAAAGAGAATATAGATGAACGTTCGAGGAGCTACTTTTATCTGTCAATCGGTGATTCAATCTACGAGTTACTAGAGCATTTCGACACAGTCACAGATGACAAAATTCACATCAGTGGAAAACACAACGATCTATGTACAGACAAAGACCGCCAGTCTCTTTCTAAAACTCCGGACAAATGCAATATTGATACAAACAGACGATTTGTTCGCTGCTACAGTCGTCTGGCAGATAGTAAAGAGGACGATTTAGAGAGTAAAGTTAATGGTAATGCTTCAATTGATGATATAAATGCATCTGTTCAAACAATATTGCGTGGTATGTTTTCTGGTGCAATCGACACTTCAGCAATTTTAATGAGTGTCATCAGCTCAGTTTATCTTGCGAATTTCTGTTACACGGCTCTGCGGGATTATAGAAGGGCGTCTGACATTTGTGATGAGGTCAACAATTTTCCGGGTTGGAGCAAAACAAATAATATTTGTGAACGGGCATTTTCTTTATTCATAACCAATAAATTATCAACGATTTTCGACGAACATTTTCGAACCGTTCTCGGAATCATTACTTTGCATCGGTCCATTGTTGAGTCGTCACAGGATACTTCTAAAGTTTTAGTTCGAATACGTCCAGGTCAATATTTGAAGTACTTGAAAATCCAGTGCAGGATACATGAGGGATTGAATGAGCATGGGATCAATGAAACCTTTACTCATAGGCACCAACGTATATTTAGCCAAAGCTACGATACATATGAACCACTGTCAGACGTGTTCATATCGACTGTGCTGCATGCTAGTCGTGTCCAATTTCTATAAGAAGAATGCTTGCATTGATTTTGCTGTTAGGTATTTATCGGACGATTGCACGCTTATCCTCGTGCCCGGCTTTCAGTTACCATCCAGCATATCATAATTTTGTTATGTTTTGGAAGGAATATGTAGGGATGTTATTGATCGTACTTGTAACTGTTTATGCACATTTAGTGCGCTTGCAGACGTTTGACTAAAACTATACAATGTACTTACCTCGACCTACGCATATACTTATTCAGTGAAAGTCAATGACTGAGGCACTGACTTATTAATTTGTTTACCGACGAATAAAATTTAATACGCTGGTTGCCGAGCTTTGGCCAAGTCGAAACTCTAGTCAGCCAAATGATAACGAATAATACTGCCAGCGATTATTCAAGGCTATACGTGACGGCAGCTCCAACCATGACTTCGAATGTAATGACAATAAATGGCTTTACTTACAAAGCTGGTGCTCGCGAATATTGCTTAGCGGCTGGGTATAACTTTGAACCGTGGAAAACGTTTCAAAATGCTTGTCATTCCCCCGAATGTTGGATAACCGATACAGTTACTGATGTTTGGTTACAGATTAAATATCCCGTTCCTTTGTCTATGTTGGGTTTCTACATCATTGCTAGCACACCATTAAACAAACGTATTACTAGATGGAAAGTTCAAGCGAGTAACGATGGAATATCATTTACAGATATCCTAAGTCCTAAAAAGGATGTCCTCGATGCAGGAGTTTTGAACAAATTTGCATTTCCAGCGTCATCGAATTACGTTTACTGGCGATTTCATATTATATCCACGAGCGCTGGAGCGCAATGGACGGGTATTTGAATGCTACAGTGGATTCCTATTCTTACTGATATCACACTCGGAAGAAAATGCCATGTCAGTTATGTTCCTAGATTGAATTCGAATACTAGTAATTATGGTTTTGAAGCGAATGCCAGTTCTGAATTTGAAAATAGCAAAGCCTTCAATGCGTTCAAAGACGAAGGTGAATGGGTGTCTAACACCAACAGTCGCTTCTCTTTAACTATCAAGTGTCCAACAGCTGTAAGAATCTGGAAGATTGGATAAAAAGAAAGGAATAAATCCTCCGAAAGGATTTATGATTGGAGGATAGAAGGAACCACCGACTCAGAAAGTTGAAATATTTTATGCACTGCACCTATTCCTACTTATTTATGAAATACTTATCTGGAATTTTTAATCGATTCCGTTGGAATATACACGTCTTACATGTTGTGTTGTAAACAAGCTGAACCGGCAATCCTGGACTAAGGGTGATGCAGTTATTCGTTTACGATGATTTTTAAATAAGAAATTATTTTCATATTTCAGCTTAAAGAAAATATTTTCTATATGTAAAAGATGATTGTTACACACAAAACGTTTAATCCAGAAAAAATGATCTTTAAAGTCGTGAATTAGACAAAAAGCTTTGGTCAACGAATTCAAATTAAATATAAATACCAAACGGTGTCGAAAGCGATTTTCATATCCAAACTCCAGCATTAAAAAGTTGGGGCATATCGCCAGATCATGGTTTTGCTAAAACCGATGGCCTTATTGTTGGTTATAGTATACCAGTAATGATGTATGATAGGCCAACTAAGGAAGAATTGGAGACTATTGGTATATTTGAATGTATTTTAGAACGCATTCAAAAGCATCTGCTCGACCCTGATACAAAAGCGGCTTCCAATAAGAAATATGAAGATTCACAGGTTGAACAAATGTCTATTTTTTTAGCAAAAACAGGAAGACGAAGCGCCAAAGATGTACCCAAAATTGTTGACTGCGTATGGATCAACGGATATAACAACCGGATTTTACGATATAGACGATAATCCAATCGACCCTCTTGCGCTAATATCCACTCCGTGTGGTGTCGTGTTAGATTTATCATGCAGCATATTCATCGGATAAGCCGTCCATACAATTAAGAGTAGAGGATGTTGTATTAATAGAAAGAACTGAAGTGCGAAAGCGTGAAAGGCGCTTATTCATAAAGGTTTAATTAACAAAGTGTTGATAGATTTTCAATGAGAAACATCATTGAAAATCTAAGCCAGGATCCCAATCTCGCATCTATTTCTCCAAACTTTGCCATTGTAAGCCCATACTGGTTTTAAAAGCCAAACTCGCCTTATATAACGATGAGTAAGTGACGGTTTCGTTCGTATCTTTGTCTAGGATTTCAGCGCTTATAGGATTATTTCGAATCGGTTTTAGATATTCGTACTTAGGCAATGCTTGCTTTTTCTCCTTCATTGGTTCAGGCAGTTCTGATTGTGGTAAAACACCATTCTGAACGAGTATTCTTAACATTTCTGGTTTGTTCATATAACTCGTCTTTATTCGATTTTCCTTTAATAACGATTTCAGTTGTGAGAGTTTCATGTTTTTTTTAATGATAGAAAATATTTTCTTTAATATACAACGCTCATATTCTGACCGTCTGATTGGAAGTTTAGCAATTTATCTGAAGTGACAACTGCATAAGCTTCCGTTCCAGCCGGCACCGCAGCATTGAAAGTAGCCTTGATCTGGATGTCTACGACAGGTGACTTTAACTGCTCGGATTGCTTAATCACATCGAAAACGAATAGCGGATGTAAATCCTTATAATAGGCCGGCGTAATGTTGCTCTGAGTCACGAGCTGATCCATCCCATAGAATTTCTCGCTAAAGGTCGCGGCATCTCTATAAGCTCTCGAAAATTGCTGATTCGGGAATGATAGGTTGTAATCGACTGCTGGGTATCTTTCTCGGTTAATCATCACATACATGTTTTTAATAACGCAATGATCGAAAATTGATGGATTAGCTAGTTGATTGTCGCTTCGATTCGTTTGAAATCCAACGATAATATACCTCGGTTTTTCTGGCGATGTCTTTACGCTAAGTCGCCAACTAAATGTGGTAGATTGAGGAACCGTTATAGTATCGCATTGATAAGCTCGATAGGCTACTGGTAATGTTGCCTTTGAGTCGATCGTTTTACACAGCTGCATTCATTCCATATCAGACGGAATGACATGCGGCATAAACCATGAAATTTTGCTGATGTTGACTTTACCAGCCACTGCTGGAATATTTGCCCTAAAAATAGCATCGTCATCAGACTTGCGAACGAGCGTCAAGGTCTGTTTCGTACAATAGACTATCTTATCATAATCTTCGCAGAATCCAAAAATGTGAAGAGATGCATGAGCCCGTTGTTGGTAATAGCCGCAGCATCGGCACTGGCGTAGCGGTTCCAGCTGCTATAGTAAATCTACCTTCGAAGAGCAGGTATGAATCGGAAGGGATCGCTGAACAGATCTTGAAGTTCGATATTGATGCGATATTTACCCAGCGCTCGTGCCATTCGTATCTCTCGACCGCCTCTATTATAGTAGTTTCAGTAAATCTTAGAATATCTGACTGCGTTAAGTGTCGTATTTCCGTTGGGGCATATTAGACTCTTTAACGCGTCGTTGCTCTGTTGGCTGAGTACGGCTGATTTCGGCGGTGGTGGATTAAACATCTGTGACGCCGCTTTATCCACCAATCGCTTTCCAGCCTTGATAGCAACGGTCTTACCAACATCTATGGCCTTTTTTCCAATCTCAGTCGCAGCGTCTTTATCTAAACTCAATGCGGTTGTTGCTACCTGTCTCGCCGCATTCGAAGATAACATTCTTTTGAAAAATTCCGATATCGTATCAAATATTCCAGTGCATACTACGACGTATCTTTTAGTAAATCTTCTCTTAGTTATGATAATCAATTTATAATTGTATCATTAAATTTTTACACTCTAACGCATTTATCACATTTTGTCGAAGTAACTCATCGTAGATACTAACTATCTCGTTTCTTAATCCTGTATTTCCCGCTTTGAAGCTAGCGAATCGAAGAGTTAACATGTCCACTAGCGCATTAGGATCTTGCGGAAGAACTACGACTCCCTCGCCTGTTGAGAACCTCCCTTCCGATATCGGCTTAATGATTTCCCTATATTTTTCGCTTCTAGACGACTTGGGTTTGTTCGGATTATCAGGTCGACGGATTACGTTTCTCACATTCAAAATCTCACTCAAGTCTTTGAGATAGTTTATGTCGTATATCGTATTGTCTGGTTTTGCATTGTCAAAAACTCCGAAAGTCCCGGAGTTCCCTTATAGGTAACATCTCCTATAGTTATATCATCACCTTCGATCGTGATTGGGCTGTCCCCGATGTAAATCGACCGCCTGTAGATTATATTCCGAAGGTCGTATCCGTCAACTTTTTGTTCGAGGCATATTCTTTTAAATATTTTGTAGCGATATCACCTAATTCCATTGTTCTAATATCTGAAATGGGATCATCCTCGAACACGTCTATCGACGGATACTGCGGGAATTCGATAGCTTTCAACGATGACAATATCGAGGCTGGCAATGCTCGAAGCGCGGCAGTTGTTGCCATAGAGTTCTCTTTTATAGTACTTAATTCTTTGGATATTCCAGACTGCGAGTCGATTATCGGTTTGTACGCTTTTGTTAATTTTCGCTGAAGCCCAATGTCCCCTATTTTCTCGGATAACGAGTCTTTTCTAATATTTTGGTTCATCTTGAGAAAGTTCTCAACAACGAAATCACGTTTGTTTGGGTCTTTGATTTTTAGAAATGACATTTTTTAACTTGGAAACATAATATTTAAACGAAAAACATCAACATAGAACATAAAACATAAAAACGTCAAGCGTAAAAACATAAATATACGTTCATTTTGTATTCAATACCTCTTCCCTAATGAACGTTTGTTTCGTCGCTTCATCTATGTTAGCATTGCTTTTACTTCTAACCTAGTCCTTCATCTGATTACATTTCTCGGATTCATTTAGATTAACAGAATATTCCAAGTCTGAGATATTATTATCATCTAAGGCTTTCGAAACAAGGTCGCTGATCGAATTGAGTTTCCCTTCCGCTATAGTTCTGATCTTTGCATGTTTTACTTGCCGCAGTGATAATATTCGACGGATTTGGGTTCCTATCAAACACAATGCTCCAGCTCCAGCGGATAACGATACCACGATTGTTGCAGCTGGTGCGGCTACGACGGTACTTACAAAAGTTGCCCCTAATACACCGAGTCCTGAAGATGTAAGAGCAAACAAACCTCCCAACGCATCGACTACTTTAACACTCTTTTGATATTTTTTGCAAACTATTTCTCGCTTTCCCCGTTCTCGTAATATTTCCTGCCGATTTTCAGATATTTTCTGAAGGCGATAGGTGTCTGCTTTATTCAATTCCATTTTATAATATCGAAGAATATTTATAAAATGGAATTCAAGTTTTATCTGTTGACGCGGTAATCGACATAACATAACGAATCTCCTTCGTTTATGGTGACAGCTCCAAGAGCTCTAAAATTCTTAATATAGAGTAAAATTTCTTCCATGACTCCTATAATGTTATCGCTCAGCAGGCGACACCCCGCTTCTATAAATTCCGGATGGAGCTTTACACGATCCTTTCGTCATTCGGACACCTAAGCCTTACTGTAAAACAACCGTCTCTTGTGAATGAATAGTTATTGTAGATTGAGCAAATAACTCCCATCTTAAACCGCCCATTTGTCTTTGCGGTCTATACTTGACATCCCACATACCTTCACACGCCTTCCACGTGACGGATCTCGGTTGTGTTCTCGTAGATATTTCAATTTTGGGTTTCGTCCACCCCATTTTATGAATTAGATAATGAGACATTTTATATACTATATTATTATTTTAAAGTAACAATCCGAGAAGTGGAATGTTTTTAAACGGCGAATCTGGTCAAAGGATAAACCCTTCACCATTTACGAATCCAAAACCTGTTTTCAGAAACAGACCTTCTCCTACACCATCAAGTCCAAAACCTTGGTACGGCTTCAAGTAAAGACCATGCTCTTGTTGCACTATCTTGTAGTTTTTACCTCGACTATTGAGATATGTTGCACCACCCGATCCGGTGACTTTGTCTATGACTTTTGATCCAGCCGCTGCACCTATTCCTGTCAATGCACCCGTTGCTAAGCTTGGTAATACGCTCGATAGCAGGAATTTGCCCGCAGTTGCCAGAAATTGTGATATAGCGCCGATAAATCCACCTTCAACATTGGCATTATGGATTAACTGCGTTTTACTCATTTTTATAGTCGCACCCGTTCCACCCTGATACGTTTTGGCTTATTTATTAACCTGTGCCTGGGTAAGAGCTAACATGTGGTTTCCATTAAAATCATTGTGCTTTAATCCGATGCTAACGCCGGTTCCCGCTTGTAGAGATCTTTTGATTTTGTCTTTTTGTCCATCCGAAATATTAACTTTAACATTTGTGTATCGACTCATTTTATATGAGACTATAAGACTTGTACGCCTCTGTTATATGAAACCGTATCGATAATTAGTTGACCATTTTGATCGGTGAGAGACGTTTCCATCATCGATATCATGGATAGGGTGATTGGAAGATATATCAAATTCCTCAGCTTCTCGATAATCTAATAGCCGGGCACTATATTCGGGAAAAGCTAATAAATTATATTATCAGTCGTTCCGTTGCTATAGGAAGCCCCGATGATATCGCTCGTTACTCTCAGATTACTGACACTCATCATGTTCACTATATTCTCCGATTCCTAGGTCCCTGCTGAATATCGCCGTCTATCGAAACCGAGGACTTTTCAGATAGAGTTCAACGCCCAAAAATCAACCATGTAATTCTCCGCTATATGTACAACAGTCTTCAACGTATTGCTTCCATCTTAATATTGTATTCTTCGTTAACCAGATTATAATGGTCGTTTTCTTTCATGATTATCTGCACGTATTCGTTAATGTCTGTAATTTCATGGCAGCCTTCAGGGATGGTTATAGTAACCCACATATCTCCACCATTCGGCGAATACGAAAAGTTGTTGTTAGTCGCGTCGATGTTTGGGAATGAAAAATATGTCTCCAGATTGATAAGAGCCATTTCATACTTTTTACCTTTATCGAACTGAATCAACGGATTGAATCGGGTCCTTATTCGTGAACTCTTATCACTTAATAATATGTAAAACGATAACTTTGGCTCTGTGTAACGAGCGGTGTTGTCTGCAATATTTTGTATAAGTGATTCCATTTTTAAAATATATAAGATTTATTTATAATGGAATGTAGAATTAATCGAAACCGCATCTAAACTTGCCGTTATTCTTATTACTAGTTTGATCACTCACTACAAATCCATGAGGTTGCTTCCAGACTTCGCAAAGTTTCTTAAACTCATCCTTAGGCATGTCTGTACTTACATGATCGTGGTAAATGTGATTAATATTTTTCTGGGCTTGATGAAACAAGCAGATAAAGTTTGCATTCTCTCTGATCGTCTGTCTAGGTAGTTTAAATCGTCTGTCTAGGTAGTTTAAAATAATTTTGAGCGAGGTAGAAGCAGCCAACGTTACTATGCCTTCTCCGGATGTAGTAGGTCTCACATTAATTTTGCTTTTCTAAATGTAAATCATCGAAAATCATCAGGTTCTTCTTTTCACGATTCAAATCTCTCGGAACTGGCACATCTTCAGACGATTCGAAGAACTTGGAAAATATATCAGATTTTTTATACAAATGTTTAGTCATTTCCTCAATGACGAATGCCGGAGGTACATTGTCTCTCGCGATCTTGCCTTATCATCCGAATAGCCCGATGATGGATTCTTTCGGAATTGACCAATATTATGGTCGATGAGTCAGATAGCGCGATTCTCTACTACTATAGTCGGTAATGGTCCACTGAAATGATCATGCAAAGAACATTTTCGATGACTACTACTGGTACGTCCGTTTTTTTCCAGGATCAGCTATCTCTGAAGATAAATTTGTCGATTTTAATCATCCGTTCTATACCTGATCCACAAGTCGTATATCTGATTTACTGTAGCTACGGACA